>BPLR01020923.1:0-32396 GCA_021605095.1 Caerostris extrusa
TTTCTATCGGTGGTTCAGTATTTTTCTGGTTAGCCGTAGCTTTCGATGGTTCGAAAAGTATTGATCAATCCATTCAAACATTTATGGAATTTTCATTTATTTACAAACAATATTTAAAAGATATACAGGTTGATGGTAACATCGCAAAGGCAAAAGTTAAACTGGAAGAAGAATGTTCTTTTTAGAATAATACAACTCGTTTCCACAGCAACAGCTGGTCTCCACGGCAACAGCCCCGTTTGCACAGCAACCAACAGTCCATCTCCACGGCAACAGCGCAATTCTGAATCGGTCCAAACGATTTTTATAAAAGTACCACGTGACGCTGCGTGGAGAGAACTAAAGCATAAAAATTCCAACATCGATCCTTACTTCTAAGACAAACTCATCTGCATAGGTTTCCACTAAGTCGTGAGTAGGAACCCTTTCTTTAAAATTTAATTTTTATTTTAGTTTATTTTTAAATTTCTACGCATGTTTCCCTAGCATGAGGTCCATGGACACAGTCAGTCAAACGCACGAAGCTAATAACAAAAGCATTATATATACATACACACATATATATATTTTTATAATATATATAATAAATTTTATATATAATTTCTATTGCCTTTAATGGCAGATTCCACACGTGATTATTATCTTTGAACTTGATTTAAAATTTTAAATGAATTTTCAAACAATTTCTCTTCTATAGACACCTTTGATTTTAAGGATCTCTTTTATGACAATCCTCTTAAAAATCTCCAAAGATACTTTAAAGCCTCTTTGCCCCGGCAATCATAATATTATTCACAATTAAACTTCAATTACTGATATACTATTTTGTAATTTTTGCATTTCAATGAATATCTACAATAATGAGAATCTTTAGATCCAAGTTGAAAAAAGTATTTCCACAAGAAACTAATTATTCATCCATATTATAGCTAGTCTGTACTTGCATTATTACAAAAAAATTATTGTGTATAATTCGCAAGTATGCTTTTAGGTATGTGAAGGACGTAAGTGTTTTCAATCATCCAAATTTTCAAAAAATTTGTCATAACATTTTTGAAGGGAGGTAATTTAATAAATTATAGTTTAAAAAAAAAAAAACACGCTTTTGAGTTAATCAAAACTAAAAAGTAAAAATAATTGTTAACATAAGAATAAAAATGACTGAAGAGAAAAAATTAATGTCACTGTTCAAAAAGCGTGGGGTGCTTTGTATGACATTTTTAAACAAACTCTGCATTTCGGAATGAAACTAGTGAAAAATTATAACGATTGATATCGAGCATCCCACGCTTTTAGAAAAGTTACATTAATTTTCTCGTCAGTAATTTTATTCTTATGTTAACAATTATTTTTATTTTTTAGTTTGATTAACTCTAAAAAATGTTTTTAGTGTTTTTTAAACTTATAATTTATTTTTACTTTTTAGTTTGATTAACTCAAAAGAGTGTTTTTTAGTGTTTTTAAACTATAATTTATTTTTAGTTTGATTAACTCTAAAAAAGCGTGTTTTTTAACTATATTTAAATGAGATCCCGGTACGGAGGACTGTAACTATAGTTCGTACATTAATTTAATTGTGAGTAAAACAAAGTCTAAATTCAAATATGTCGAGCCAGCCAGGATTCGAACAGGGAATCTCCTGATCCGTAAAGTCAGGAGCGTTATACGTTGTGCCGCTGTCCCACGTAGGGTTGAATGTCTTAGGTACTTTCATTCTACATGGGTTAATTACTCTTCATAAGTTAAATAAAATCACTAATCTGGCGATCCTAATCATGATGTGATATTAATCTTATCAAATATTTTATCGTCACCGGTCCTTGATAAGTCTTCAACGTTTAAATTAAATCTGATCGCTTAAAGTAGGGCAAAAATCGAGCCCAAACAGTCAATAACATACACATGCAAACAAACAGCAGGTGAAACTAATAAAAGCGTATTAAAAAGAAAATCATCCGACGATTCGAAACTTATAAATATCTTTATTACTTTGAAAATTAATGAGTACCAAAAAACATTATTTGTAGCAGGCAATTGCCAGAATTCTCCACTAATTACACTCTAAAGATGAACCGATGAGAGAAAAGTGATTTCTTCGCCCTCTCTGCAAATGAGCATCGAAATGCAGATTTCATGTGTGTCCCTATTTCTCTGTTTCTTACGAGATCTACTGATGAGAATGTTTCATTGTGATCATTTAAATTAGCGTTTAGAAAGCCGTTTTTTCGTCATAATTTTCCTTTTTTTAAGACTGAATTTAATTTTTGTGTAAGCGCTATTTAATTATATTTCTGAATCTGATTTATACTCTGAAGTCATATCTCTTTTCTTATTATCCATGATTAATTCATCAAATATCGCATGTTTTTATATTTGTCAGACTTTCTATAGCTAAATAAATGGTTTCAAAAATGTTTGCACAAAGCTTTTAAATTTATTCGATTTTTGAAAAAGTTATATGATTTTGTGATTGTATTTCAGAGACTTAATTATTTTTGAAAGAGTGTAATAATATAGGGATATACATTATACTAAATTGTACAAATTATTTTTATAATTTGTATAAAAGAAGATTTCGAGGTATTATAACTTCTATAATCATTGACAGAAATTTAACTTTTCTTACTGAAATGCATTGTCGTACGGTTTCAGTAATTAGACATTCATCTTTGTTTCACAATATATTTAACGAATAAGGAACGATATTTACAAATGACTTCTGAACAAAAGTAAAGGGCCTCATTGCTTTCTAAAATCGATGTTTTAAATTTTTACGAAAAGCTCTGATAAAAGCTTTTCCAATTTATATAATTAATTAGACAATAACATTATTTCAACTTCCTCACATAACAAGTAACTTTAAAAATATCATTCAACTTCATTCGCTATAATTTTTCACATCCATAAACATGCACAACATGCAAGTTTAAATTTCGACAGCCGTTTTTTAAATATTCTAATATTCACCCATCTCGAAACGACTTGATTAACGATTTAATTTTCCGAGCAAGTATTTTTATATTGTAAGGAAGAGAAAAAGATGGTCAGCGGCAATTGAAAAAGAAATTCATACAAAAATATTGTACATCATTCGTCACTCATCATCATTAAACCTTCCGACTTTTTATTATTATTTCAAAATATTCGGCAAAAAATAAAAGAAATAAAAATGACTTAACAGAGAGGAAGACCTCGCGAAATTTAACGTTCTGCAAGTACGCAGTAAGGATAATATTTCCACGAAATGTCTCCATGGGGAACCCAGAATAAAGAACATTCGAAAAATATGTTGTGACAGCGTCTTCCACAGCATTTATAACAGGATTCTTTTTATAAATGCTGTTCAGAAGTATGTATTTATCTCGAGAGAATCCGTTGAAATAAATTTTTTTTTACAGTTTCCTCCGCGCAATTTACTGAATTCTTAAGAAAGAATTGTAAAATTTCCTCATTCAAGAGATGATAGTTCTTAAGTCAAATGGGGTGAAAAAGAATTCAAAAATCACTTCAATGAATTGTTGTCAAGATATGAAATAAATAAATAACAAATAATATGAAGAATTATCTGAATAATTTATTTCCTTCCAAACAAATTTCTGCCATTTCTGAGGATTCGTGTTTTCGTAGTTATCGGAATTGAAACCTGCTTTGAATGGCAAGAGACTTAAAAAGCTAATTTCGCTGTTAAAGAAATGAGTGAAATATTGGATTGGTATTAAAAATTAATCATATTGAATGCAAGATGAATATGCATTTAATTACCTGTTTAGCGATTTTTATGTATTAATATGAAGTGAGGATTTCTTTTGCATTAGAAATATTATGTTAGAGAAAATTATTTCTACTGAATATGCAATTTAGATTTCTGTAGTTTATGTTATACGCTTTCTGACACTTTTGGGAATAGCATCTTCTACATATTTAGCTTTTTAATAAATGAAACTTTAAGAACGTTGTCATATTAGGAATCAAGAAATTAGTTGCGGCCTACTTTGCAGTTTGGCAGTTAAATGAAATCATGAATAATCTCTGTTTCTCTCTGTCTGTATATGTGCGCATACTGCATACTTCCAAGTTTTAGCCCAGAACTTTAAGCACTTTTTCACAGCTACACTACGGGGCCGCCTTATTTACGGAGTCTGTAATTTCAAATCGTTAATCGCAATTTTAGTTTCGTTTTTAGCTCATGTTTCTTAAATTTAAGAAAAAAAATGTTTTCATTTAAAATTGAGTTATTCGTTTAATGAAAATGAGTTTATTATTTTAGAAATTTTTTATTTTTCTGGTATGTTGCTTCGACATCAAACCGTAAAAAATCTGATGTTGGCAAAATTGTCACTTGGATAACAGAAAATGACCAAAACGTTAATCAAAATTAATAATCGAATACAGAACAAATAATTATTCATTGAAACGACAGTTTCATTGTTTCAACAATGCCGTCATCCACTGGCAGACTTCTAGACAGGAGATGCTTTTCTTTTACGAAATAAGGTTCTGAGTCCTACCCCAAAAAGTCATATTAGATCAGAACCATTACAAACTTCAACTTGCCGGGAAGGAAGCCCGAAATCTGTGGCACCTAGCTCTTAGAGAGTGCTTGTCGCTTACAATCAGGACCCACAGCAAATTGTTAACATAAAAATAATATTGGGAAAGAAAATTACTACAATTTTTAACTCACATTTTGGGTGTTTTTGAATGCAAACTTTATGAAAAAAAGGTTATATAAACCTTTAATGTTTGTTTCCGAATTCTTCTCGTAGTTTCTGAACTGTTCATCGAATTCAATTTCATTCATGCACTTCTCTCGAAAAAGCATATCATTATCATTTTCGAGGCTTTTCTTACTACAATTTTATGTTCTCTTTACGTTTATTTTGCAATTTATGTACTTTTGTTATTTTGGCTTATATATACGTTTTTTGAACTTTGGATTAATTCTTTGAATAAAAAACGTGCAATCTTAGCTTACGTACTGCGCGAAGAAGGGCAGTGTTTTTCTGGAGACATTTAGGGGCATATTAGCATTATTAGTATTTCGTTTTATATGAGAAAAAAACCTGAAAACTCAAACTAGGCATGCGTTATCGATTTTATCGATTTTATACATTATCGATGCGTTACCGACATTTTTTATATACATTGACGCAATTTCCACGAAGTCTGCTCGTTTCTGAAAGCAATGACTACAATAGTGGTTGCAGCGAATTTAAATCGAGGCTCTCCTGCAAGCTATAGCACATGTTGCAACTGGTCCATGAGTATCGGGTGATATAATATAAGATGCTTTTGGATATTATATTATACCGCCCAATACTCATGGTGCCTGATATAATATGCCCTTTGGAACGTGTTGTTGTTGTTATTTTTATTATTATTATTATTTCATTTCATAAATAAAGGAGTCATACTAGGAATATAATTTAGTAAGTAATAATTAATAATTCGTTTTCTTTCGTTTTAAACTATGTGTGGTGTGTAACCAACAGTAAAGTAGACATATCTCATTTGAATTCAAGGATTTATTTGCAATTTTTTTTTTAAGACTATTTGCTCATATATACAAAAGCCATTTCCCATTAAATTTTTCATCTAGTAAAGACGTGTTCTCTTCTCATGTCAGCAGTAAATATTTTATTTTACTCTGTAGAATTGCTTTGTTACCATTGAAGGAGTAGATAGTAAAGATCAATATCTAAAAAAGGATTTAAAATACATTTAAAATACCACGAAAAAAATTAGGGACAAATAAACTACATCTTTTCTATAAATCTTTCCATTCTTAGTTTAACAATAACTTTCAATAGCCACATAATGAGAATATAATTTTTTTTTTTTTTTTTTTTTGATTATTTCTGAATGCATTACTATAGATATAAATTGAATAAATAGTAATAAAATAAAAAAAATTAAAAATCTCGTTATTTAAAAAGTATTCATCTGAAAAAGTTAACTAGCTTAAAGTATATATCCTAAAAGTCTATTTTTAATTTTTAATTTTTTATACCAAGTATTCAGGTTGGTTGAGATAGAAAAATGCTGTTAAACCAATGTAAAAACATTTTTGAATTATATTTTTTAATAGTTATTTTTATTTTTAGTTATATTCTTTAAATATTTTTAAATATACATATACTAGGGGGAAATCTTTATTTCAGATATAAATTTTTCTTTTAAACAGGTCTTATTTATGATACATTTGTTGATTACATAGTTTAAGAAAAAAAAAAAAATAATAAAAAGTAAAAACATACTTTAAATAAAAATAATAAAGAAATACATAAAAAGTAAGGAATATTACATAAAAGTAAGGAATATTTCAAAAAAGAAAGGAATATTACAAAAAGCAAAGTAAGGAAAAATCTTCTTCAATTCCACATTGTAACACATGCTCAGAAGAATATTTTATGAATTTTATTATTTAATGTGTATTTAAAATTATTTTCAGCAATAATACTATTTTTATAACCTGAAGGAATAATATTAATATTCTGTTGTTTTTAAAAATTCAGCGGGATGAATAATTTATTATATATTACATGAAGCTTCAAACAATTATTGGTTTAATGGTTTAAAAGTGAGAAATAATTTTATACTATTTCCTTCAAGAAATTTTAAAAACATTCTTATATAAACTTTTTTTTTTTATCTTTGACAATTTTGATTGCATCTTGAAACTTTTACCTAATATAATAATCAATGTAATATGATTATTTAAAATTGCTGGAGTGAAACTAACAAAAATATAAAAGTTACTCAAGCTATTATGCCAACAGTAAAATAAAACAGAAGAGCAGATAAATAAAATTTAATGTCGATAATTTTTACATAAAATCTTGGGATATTTTTAACGAAATGGTTTAAAAATTAAAAATTTAATCGATTACAAATTTTAAAAATTTCATTTTAAAAATTTTATTGGAAACAATTTTTTATTATTTTTTTAACGATACCGTAATACATTAAATAGTACCGTTTGATATGCAATTCAATACAATTTAACAAGTAAAAATTGTTGGAATAAAATTTAAATAAAATATAAAAAGTTATTCAAACTGTAAAACCATTAGAAATTATACAAAAAAAAAAAAAAACCCCCAAATTTTTTAGCTAAACCCAACCCAAACCAAATTCTTGCACTAATTCAAAACAAAACCAAATTTTTGCACTAACATTTTATTCTTTAAATGAATCGATAATTTTACTTAAAGTTTTACTTTAAGTAAATTTTAAAACATTCTTTAAAAAATATACCTTTAAAAAATACACAATTTTTAAAAAACTTCTCCTCAAAGAATTTTAATCATCATCATCGGCACCCCATGGTGGGGCAAAACCGTCTAGTCAATTTTCGAGACAGGAGAAGTTTTTTTCACGGGGCAGTATTGTCAGTCCTCCACCTAACGCTCTTCTATCATATTAGACCAGTACCTACGGATTAAAGTAGATTTCAAATCACTACAAGCATCCATGGTACTGCCGAGACTCAATCCCTTTACCACATAGCACCAGTCACTCGGCCATCAAGCCTCAAAGTCTTTAATGTCATATTTAATAATGACTTTAATAGAAATTAAAAAAAATGGGGTGAGTATACACTTTTTGCAATTTTTATGGTCTTTTAAAATGACTCTTTGTTACATATGATTCAATATCATTTGATTGGCAATAATTGTTAGAGTATAAACAAAATGCAAAAGTTACTCCAGTTATTACACAAATAGAAAATAAACTAAAAGGACAAATCAAATTTGTTTAATCGTTGACAGAAATTTAACTTTTTTACTTTTTGAAATACATTGCCGTATTGTTCCGTAATTAGACATTCATCTTTCTCAAAATATTGCTAAGATCTTTATAAACGATTTCAGAACCAAAAAAAAAAGGAACTCCTTGCTTTTAAAATCGATGTTTAAATTTTTGAAAGGCCGATAAATCTTTTCACATTTATATAATTAATAAGACAATAAAATTTTTCAACTTCCTCACATGACAAGTAAGTTTAAAATATCATTCCACTTCATTGCCTATAATTTTTCAATGCATACACAGAAAATGCAAGTTTAAATTCCGACAACCTTTTTTAAATATTCTAATATTCACCCATCTCGAAACGCCTTGATTAACGAATTTATTTCGTTATCAAGTTTATTAAATTTCAAGTATTGTAAGAAAGAGGAAAAAGATGGCATCAACGCCAATTGATAAAATAAATTCATACAAAAATGTTGTATATCATTCGTCACCATCATCATTAAACTCCACTCTTTTACATATTTCATAATATTCGGCAAAAGAAATAAAAACGACTCAACATAAAGGAAGATGTTGCAAAAATTTAACGTTCTGCAAGTAACGCAAACGATACTATTTCCTCGAAATGTCTCCATGGGGATTTTAAAAAAAAGAACACTCGGCATTCCACGGCATTTTATAACAGGATTGTTTTATAAATGCTGTTCAGAAGTACGTATTTATCTCAAGAGAATCTGTTGAAATATTTTTTTTTTTGTACAGTTTCCTCTGCAATTTCGACTTCTTAAACAAAGAATTGTGTAAATTTCCTATTCAAGAGATGATATTTCTTAATTCAATTCGGGGACAAAAAGAATTCGAAAGCACTTCAATGAATTGTTGTCAATATATGAAATAAATAAATAAAAACAAATAATATGGAGGAATTATCTGAATAATTTATTTCATTCAAACAAATTTCTGCCAGAGGATTCGTGCTTCGTAGTTATCAGAATTCGAGAGCTCTTCTTTGAATGTCGAGAGGCTTCAATGCTAATTGCGCTGAAAGCTAATTGCGTTCTGAAAGAAATGAGGGAAATATTTGATTGGTATTAAAAATTAATCATATTGAATGGAAGATGAATATGCAATGAATTAACAGCTTAGCGAATTTTATGTATTAATATGAAATCACGATTGCTTTTGCATTATACATACTTAGAGAAAATGTTTTCTACTTGGGAATGGCATTTTTAAGCCTGTTAATCAGTAAAACTTTCTAGAAAGATGGGAAATTAGTGAATCAAGAAATCAGTTACGACTAACTTTGCAGTTTAGCAATGGAATGAATTCATGATTAATCACTTTCTGTATATGTACTTATAGCGTATACTTCCTAGTATAAGGAGAGAACTTTAAGAACTTTTTCTAAAGCGAAACAATCGGCTTATCGGCTCCTCTATGGATTCGATAATTATATTTCATAAGCTTATGAAAAACTTACTTAATTTAAAATTGAATTGTTCGTTTAATGAAAATGAGTTCTATCATTTTTGAAATTGTTTATATCTTTTGTATGTTTCCTCGACACCAAATCTTAAAAATATGCTGTTGAAGAAATCAACACCTGGCTAAAGGAAAATGATCAAAACGTACATAAAAAATAAGGATAGAAGACAGTGAATGATTCTTCTTTATCGGGGCAACAGGAGGAAGACTGGAGGAATGCTGGAGGAGGAGAAACTTATTTCTTTGAAGGTCATTAGGAAAATTTTTAAAATTTGAAAAATATTTTCACCCTTAAATATATTTTTTTTACATATGCAAATACAATTGTAACTATTATTTAATAATGTATAATCAATAATAATCATTTATTTTTTCAATAATAATCATTTATTTTATGATAATAACCATTATTCACAACACACTAATAATTATGAGGCCAAACTGTATATTAATTGTCATAAATAAAAAATAAATGCATGTGGGGAACTGAAATATGTGTGTAGGATGAGAAGGGAAAATTATTAAAAGATATTATTCTCCTGAAATGAAAAAGTTATTAAAGATATAGGTATAATTTATTAAAGTATTCTATATTACAGCTTGAAGTAATGAATCATTATCATCGTTGCTGTGAAAATAAATATAATAATTAAAGTATGGAATAAGAATTCTTGATTACAATTGAGGGGTGGGCTATGAGTGGGGTTGTTTGCGATATTATCAACCAGATGAACATACGACTTGAAATTATAAGTATAATCATCCGTATTAAAAAAAATGTCTTTAATTTTCAGAAGAAATCATTGCAGATTCCGACTTTTTAAATTAGCTTTGCTTAAACCATTCTGCGGCCACAATATTTTCCAAATACGCTACTCAGATACTCACATCTGTTTGCAGACGAAACTCTTCTTACACTCTCGTGCCTCTTGAAATGTCAATAGTTATTTGAGCATGTTATTGTACCTCACATGAAGTATTTCCCTTCCCTGAATTTAAAATAGACACAACAATGTGAAGCCTTATATTAAAATTTTGAAAATTTTTGTTTGTTTCACTAAGTTCATGCAAATGTAGTAGAATGGAAAAAATGTTTAAAAAGAACGTGAAAGAAAACGCCATATATTTATTTATATGAAAATATAAATTATTAAAAAGTATTTTATAACACGAGATATATAGATTACAATTTCAATATATTTTTCTCATATGTAGAACACATCTTTCCAGTTTTCATCCCCAGGAAAAAGTATGTGATTGTCAAATAATCCGACAATATTGCATTTAAGTGTCTCAATATGTTCTTAAAAACATGAAAAAGGGTGTTATTGATCCTGAATTGATACTGTAAGTAAAGTTTCCGAACTTTCAAAATCTCATTATAGGCTGGCGCAAAGTTTCAAATGTTCTTGAAGACAATTGGGTAACAGACGCGTCTCCTAAATAATATTACCGTTAAAAAGAATCTATCAGATACAAAAAGAATTGGAACAAATTCCTCTGAAACTCTCTGGCGATACTGGAGGAATTGTCTTCATCCCAGAAAAAGAAAAAACGTGAAAGAAATTCCACGAACTTCATACATCAAAACTATCTTGTGTTTTTTTTTCACATCATGGATATATTCTCGGGGTAGTAAAGTGCTCTTATGTCTGTTATCTTTTAAACTTAGAGGGAAAATGTTCAGAAGTAAAATAAGGTCGAAAAAAAATACCAAATCTCCAGGGATTCCATAAAAACTGGAGAGGTTTGCTGTGCGTTTTTAGCGAAAACGATTCTCTGGTGTTTTGTTTTGTTACTCGTCTTAATGGCCCTTGTAGACTCTTCAGCACGTTCACGCTTTAAATGTGTTTTGAACCAGGCATTAAACATGTGCTAGTTTTACCTTAATCTGCCCATAAATGCTTGAGAAACAATAGAAAAAAATCCTTGCAAGGATTTATGGACGCGAGAATTTCTGCAATATAATGATCTTATCTTGTAGCCGGTAAGCGCATGTGGGTATTATTTATATGGTTTTTTATTTGCAGGAGATGATGGTTTTGCAGACTCATATTTTGTAAAAAATAAATTTATCAGGAATTTAAAATTTTTTATTTGATAAAAAGTTATAATACATCAGTTATAATACGATATTTGATTCCGATTATGTCAAGTGTAACTGGCTTTATTATATCTGCTTGTGTAAGCGTAGAACGCACATAGGAATATTGTGGATTAGAAATAAGCTGCCATAATGCTTGATTTAGTGGTTTTTATTTTGACTAGATCATGAAACAACATATATGATATTTCTTATTCTTCATTGGTGGAACAGCACCATTGTGGGCCAAGGCCGTCTGCCAATTGGCATATTTCGCGACAGAAGATGTTTTATTTTTACGGGGTAAGGCTTTCAGCTTTACGCTCAACAGCCATATTAAACTGGGAATAACTGTTTAAAGTGCATTCCGAAACACTACAAGCATCCATCACACCTCCGGAAATCGAACGCGAAAAGCTGTGGTCACTAGTTTATCAGGTCCATATAACGTAAAATAACACTCTGACGCTTGGTACCACGGGTTTCGGATTAGCTTCCGGGCTATCCCATTGATGTTTGCAGTTTTCTGGTATTCACTTTAAACCATAAAATCCGTTTAATATGAATGTAGAGCGTAGTGTGTAGGGTTGACAATTCTATCCCATAAAAAAGAAAACAAAATCTCATATTTCGGAATCTGCCAATAGGCAGAAGACATTGGCTCACAATGAGGCTCTCACACCATTGAAGATGAAAAGGAATGTACAAACTTTTGAACTGAGCAGTCGAATTTTCTTTTACATAAACTTTTCATGCTCTTTTTGGTGCATCAAAAATTTAAAATTAGTTTCTTTATCAATTAAATAAAAGCCCCATTTTGTGTGCGATTCTGAAAGAGCTGCACGTGATTGTACTTGGTATTTACTGGTTTAATTAGCATGCGTGAATAAAATATATGATGATCTTAATGTCTACATAGCAATATACATAACCAAATTATTTCATATGATCTTCAATGGGACAAAAATTTAGTAAAGGGTTTCAATTATTTACTAAATGACGTACTTAAAAACATTTTTATGATTGCTATACTAAAGCAGTTATTTTTCAAGTGTAATAATATAATGATATTCACCCGCAAAAATTATTTTTAAATTTTTAAAGAAGATATCAAGTATTACAATTCTTTATTCTTTGAGAGAAATTTAACTTTTTTTCTTTTGAAATGCATTGCCATATAGTTTCAGTAACTAGACATTCATCTATTTCAAAATATGTTTAAGAATAAGAAAAGATCTTTACAAATGACTTCTGAATAAGAGAAAGAATTTCGTTGCTTTTAAAATCGGCGTTTAAATTTTCAGAAAGCCTGATCAAAGTTTTCCAATTTAGACAATTAATTAGACAATAACATTTTCAACTTTCGCATATGACAAGTAACTTTTAGAATAACACTCTACTTCATTCACTATAATTTTTCACTTTCAAACATAGAAAATGTTAGTTTAAATTCCGACAGCCTTTTAAAATATTCTAATATTCACCCATCTCGACTTCATTAACGATTTCATTTTAACGATTTCATTGAAAAAAAGATGGCATCAACGGCAATTGAAAAGTAATTCATACAAAAATGTTGCTCATCATTCGTCACCATCATCATTAAATTAGTACTTTTACATATTTCATAATATAAGGCAAAAAAAAAAATAAATAAAAATTACTTAACAGAAAGGAAGATCTCGCGAACTTTAACGTTCTGCAAGTAACGCAAGCGATAATATTCCGTCGAAATGTCTCCACGGGGAACCCAGAAAAGAAAGAACATTCTAGAAAAATATGTTGTGACAGCTGTCTTCTACAGCATTTATAACAGGATACTTTTATAAATGCTGTTCAAATATGTATTTATCTCGAGAGAATCCGTTGAAATACATTTTTACAGTTTCTTCCGTAATTTCTAATTCTTAAGCAAGAATTGTGTCAATTTCCTGTTCAAGAGATGATAGTTCTTAAGTCAAGCGCGGGAGGAAAAAGAATTCAAAAGCCCTTCAATGAATTGTTGTAAAGATATGAAATAAATAAATAAATAACAAATAATATGGAGGAATTATCTGAATAATTTATTTCCTTCCAAACAAATTTCTGCCAGAGGATTTTATGCTTCGTAGCTATCAGAATTCGAAAGCTCTTTGAATGTCGAGAGACTTAAAAAGCTAATTGCGTTCCTAAAGAAATGAGTGAAATATTTGATTGGTATTAAAAATTAATCAAATTGAATGCAAGAGAATGTGCATTTAATTAACTGTTTAACGATTTTTATGTATTAATATGAAATGACGATTGCTTTTGCATTATACATACTTAAAGAAAATTATTTCTACTTGACACGCAATTTAGATTTCTGCATTTCTATGTTACACTTTGGCCTTAGGAATAGCACTTCCTATATATTTTAGCATTTTAATAAATGAAACTTTCAGAAAGGTGTTATATTAATGAATAAAGAATTTTATGCACCTATTTTACCTATTTTGCAGTTTGGCATTTGAATTGAAAATGAAAATCTTGAATAATCTGCCTCTATCTCTTTCTGTATAGGTGCATGTATACTTCCAAGTATAAGCTAAGAACTTTTAAGATTATTTCAAAGGCTAAACTACGGGGTCAACCCTATATACGGATTCGATAATATAGCAAAAAACATAGGCCTTTCCTGTTAGCCGCGTGCAAATAAATCGCTAAAAATCGCACTTTTTTAATTTATTTAGTTTTTAATTTTTAAGTTTACGAAAAAAAATTATTTCATTTAAAAGTGAGCTATTTGTTTAATGAAAACGAAAATGTTTTTCTTTTTTAAAAATTTCTTATATATCTGATATGTTGCTTTAACACCAACCGTAAAAAATCTGATGTTGGTGAAACGGCACCTGGCTAACGGAAAATGACAAAAATTTCCATCAAAGTAATAATAATATAGCAAATAGTTCGACATTGGCGCAACAACCCCTGGATTGGCAAAGGCCGTCAACCACTGGCCGATTTCGGGACAGGAGATGTTTTCTTTCTAAGGGGGTAGGATTGTCACCCTATAGCCATATTAGACCAGGACTATTTATTTAGGCATTTAAAATTATACCTACTCGAATATAAATAGATGTGGAGAAGAGAAGAAATGGAAGCAGAAACAAACTCGCAGCTTGTAGCTATTTTGTCCGCAAACCATACGCATCGCGTTGACTAACATTAGTAAGTGAATAGACGGTTATAGTGAGAAATACCTGAACTGTACGGCTACATCCATTTGCTAATACTGTAAATTGTCAGCAAGTCCTATGAAGAGAAAACTTGTGAATTCTCGCCATGGAGTAATTTTCCTAAACTTGTGGGTTGTGGATTAAAGCAACAGTTTAGTCTCGTTACAGAGGATCATCTGCGTCATTTTAAAATAAGTTAAATTATATATTTACGTTGTCTTAACAACAATATTTTTAGACAACAACAGCTTTGACAACAATATACAGCATACTTTTTATTATTCGTCTTCAAGTTTGTGAAGTGGAAGGTTTGTTTTTCTTCCATATGTATGATGTTGACGTGGGCAAGCACACCAGCATAAATACTCCATAAAGATATATTTTTTTCCACTCAGGATTTAAAATAGAAGTAACAATGTGAAGCTTCGTAATAAAAAATTTTCAAACAAGTTGGTAAATTTTGGTCTCACTAACTAAATTGATGCAAATACAGTACGAGAAAACAAAGTTTATATGAATGTGAAAGGAAAAGCTACATATATATCACATTTATTTTCTAATGCAGCTAGCAAAGGCTTAGACAGTTGTCTTTGATGCCTTAAGGCAAGCGCTGCAAAGAAGTTATTCCCTTAGCACTACCTAGGAGGTGCGTGTACCTTAAAAGATACGCCACAAGCGCGGAGTAATAATACCCCCGCAACGCTCTACGATCATGTTAGACCGGGACCTACTGTTTAAAGTGGATTCCGAAACACTAAAAACCTCCATGGCACCGCCTGGACTCGAACCCGAAATCTGCAGTACCAAGGGCAAGCCACTTTCCCTCAGGACCCATATATATATTATATATATAAAATATAAACTATTGAAGCAGAAAATGTTTTATAAAACGAGCGGAATAGTTCAATATAGGAACAATTCAATTGTATTTTTCACGTATATAAAGCATTGTGTCAGTTTTTCATTCCCAGAAAAAAAAAGTATATGATTGTAAAATAGACCAATAATATTGCATTTAAGTGTCTCAATGTATTCTTAAACACACGAAAAAGTGTGTTATTGATCCTGAACTGTTACTGTAAGTGAAGTTTCCAAAATTTAAAAATCTCATTATAGGTGGGCGCAAAGTTTCAAATGTTCTTGAAGACAATTGGATAACAGACGCATCTCTAAATAATACTACAGATAAAAAGAATCTATCTGATACAAAAAGAATTGGAACAAATTTCTCTCTTACTCTCATGTGATACTGGAGGAATTGTCTTCATCCCAAAGAAAAAAAAAAGTGAAAGAAATTCCACGAACTACATACATCAAAACTATCCTGTTTTTTCAACATCATGGATGTATTATCAATGGTGTATCGTCATCTCCAGGGATTCCATAAAAAACTGGAGAGGTTTCGCTGTGCGTTTTTCAAGCGAAAGCGATTCTCTGGTGATTTGTTTTGTTACTCGTCTTAATAGCCCTTGTAGAATCTTCGGCCCATTCACACTTTAAATGTGTTTGTACCAGGCATAACATGTGCTAGATTTACCTTAATCTGCCCATAAATGAATGAGAATGAATAGAAAAGAAATCCCTGCAAGGATTTATGGACTCGGGAATTTCCGCAATATAAGGATCTTATCTTGAAGCAAGGTAAGCGCATATTGGCAGCATTTATGTCTTTTTTTCCTTTGTTTGGAGATGATTTTTTGCAGAGTCATATTTTGTGAAAATGTGAAAGTTTTATCAGGTATTTAAAATTTCTTATTTGATGAAAACGCTATAATACATCAGTCAGTATTTGATTATTATTGTGATTCCATTATTAGAGTAAAAGAGAACGCCACAGGAATATTGTTGATAAAAATAAGCTACCATAATGCTTCTTGATTTAGTGCTTTTTTTTCTTTTGACCAGAATATGAAACAACATTGATAATTTTTAAATTATGTAAATAATTATGCACTCTAGCAGCAGGTAGTTTCAGGGTTCGTGTTCCGGTGGTGCCATGGATGTTTGTAGTGCTTCATAATCCACTTTAATGTAGGCCCCGGTCTAATATGACAGTAGAGCGTAGGGCTGACAATCCCTATATTGTAAAAAAGAAAGTAACATCTCCTGTTCCGGAATCTGCGAATAGGCAGAATGGCCAGAGGCTCAATAAGTTCACCATGAGACTGACGCGCCATTGAAGAAGAATTATGTAAAAATTATTGGTCGGAAAAAGCGAATTATTTTATAAAAATCGTTCATGTTCTTATTTGGTGAATAAAATGTTTTTAATTAGTTTTTTTATGAATAAATTAAAAAGTCCAACTTTCTATGCGAAAAAACAAAAAAGATATTTGTGATTGTACTTGATATTTAGAGGCTTAATTATCAGGTGTGAATAAATATAAGGTGATTTTAAATCTACATAACAGTATCATCATCATAACTGGCTCGACAGCCCGTTTTGGGCCTTGGCCTTCTTTAAAAGACCCAGCCAGGCTGTTCCCCTTCTTGGGCATTGACCTACAGTTTCAATCTTAATAACATTAAAATCAGAGTCTAAACATTCGACGCATCTGTTTTTAGGTCTTCCCCTTGGTCGTTGTCCAAAAGGGATTACATTGAAAACCTTCAAAGCAGCTCTATCTTTTTCATGAGATGACCGGACCATCTCATTCTGTTCAGTTTAACAAATTTTAGAATGTCAATATTTCTAAAAGCTTGCAAAGTTCAAAATTTCATCTTCTTCGCCAATTTCACATGGCCAAATTATTTTACATGATCTTCAATGGAACAAAATTCACGTAAAAGTTTTCAATTATTTACTAAATGACGAATTTTTTTTTTTATGATAGCTATTTTCAAAGCAGTTAATTATCTTTGAAGTGTAATAATAGAAGGATATGCACTTGCTGAATTGCATAAATTATTTTTAAATTTGTATAAAAAAGGCTTCAAGTATTAAAATCCTTTAATCGTAGACAGAAATTTATCCTTTTACTTTGTGAAATGCATTGTCATATGGTTTCAGTAATTAGACATTCATCTTTCTCAAATATATTTAAGAATTAGAAAAGATCTTTACAAATGACTTCTGAACAAAAGAAGGGCCTCGTTGCTTTTAAAATCGATGAATAAATTTTTAGAAAACCCGATCAAAGCTTTTCCAATTTATATAATTAATTAAACAATAACATTTTTAAATTTCCTCACATGACAAGTAAGTTTAAAATATAATTCCACTTCATTCGTTATAATTTTTCACTCCAAACGTAGAAAATGTAAGTTTAAATTCCGACAGCCTTTTTTAAATATTCTAATATTTCACTCATCTCGAAACTATTTCATTTTCCGAGCAAGCATTTTTAGATTCTAAAAAGAGAAAAAGATGGTATCAACTGCAATTGAAAAGAAATTCATGCAAAAACGTTGTAAATCATTCGTTACCATCATCTTTAAACTCGACTCTTTTACATATTTCATAATATTCGGCAAAAGAAAAAAAAGAAATGAAATGACTTAACAGAAAAGAAAATGTTGCGAAATGTAACTTTCTGCAAATAACGTAAACGATAATATTTCGTCGCAATGTCTCCATGGGAATCCCAAAAGAAAGAACATTCGGAAACATAGCTGTCTTCCACAACATTTATAACAGGATTCTTCAATAAATGCTGTTCAGAAGTTTGCATTTATCTCGAGAGAATCCATGAAATTTTTATTTTTATTTTTACAGTTTCCTTTGCAATTTCGAATTCTTAAGCAAGAATTGTGTAAATTTCCTATTCAAGAGAAGATAGTTCTTAAGTCAAACGTGGGGAGAAAAAGAATTTAAAAGCACTTCAATGAATTATTGTCGAGATATGAAATAAATAAATAAATAATAGGGAGGAATTATCTGAATAATTTATTTCCTTCCAAACACATTTCTGCCAGAGGATTTGTGTTTCGTAGCTATCAGAATTCGAAAGCTCTTTGAATGTCGAGAGACCTAAAAATCTAATTGCGTTCTTAAAGAAATGAGAGTGGAAATATTTGATTGGTATTAAAATTAATCACATTGAATGCAAGACGAATATGCATTTAATTAACTGTTTAGCGAATTTTATGTATTAATAGGAAGTGATGATTGCTTTTGCATTATACATACTTAGTGAAAATTATTTCTACTTGATATGCAATTTAGATTTCTGTAGTTTTTACTATAATTTGACACTTTGGGAATAGCACATGCAACATATTTAAGATTTTTAATAAATGAAGCTATCAGAAAGATGTCACATTAGGGAATCAAGAATTTAGTTGCGACCTACTTTGCAGTTTGGCAGTTGAATGCAATGTATAATCTCTCTATGTATATTTATATATGCTGTATACTTCCGAGCATAAGGCGATAACTTTAAGAAATTTTTCTAAATCTAAACTGCGGGGAGTCAGCTGATGTAGGATTCGATAATGTTGCAAAATGCGTAGGGTTTTTTTCTGTTAGCGGGAACAATTCATAAATTGCTAAATATGGCACGCTTATATTTCTATAGATTATATTTCTTAAGTTTACGAAAAAATTTATTTCGTTTAAATTGAGTTATTCGTTTAAAGAGAATGAATTTTTTTTATTTTTAGAAATTGCTTATGTTTCTGATATGTTACTTCAACACCAAACCATAAAAATCTGATGTTAACGAAATTAGCGCATGGCTAATGGAAAATGACAAAACTCACATCAAAAGTAATAGTTCTTCATATAGTAAATCGTTTTTATTGGTGCATCAACCCCATGGTGGGCCAAGTCCGTCATTAATTGGCAGATTTCGAGAGGGGAGATGCTTTTCTTTTTATGAGATAGGTGTCCTCACCCCTACTCCCAACACACACAGCATTATTAGATTATTCCACTGCGCTTTGAAGTGAATTCCGAACCACTGCAACCATCCATGGCACCGACGAGACTTATATTCAGCTTAGCTGTCCTTTTACTGAATAGCATTCATTCTTGTATAACTATAATTAAAATGCGTTATCCTAAAAATAATTAAAATTAATTGTAAATAAAAAAAATGTATCTTCTGTTTAAATGTTTATTCCATTTAAACAAATAATAAAATTTTTTTAATAAACAAATAACAAAATAAAATTTTGTTAACAAACTTTTGTCCAGTGATATGTAGGTTTAGTACGTATATGCGAAAATAGTTGTGATACACTGTATATTATGTAATATGAA
The DNA here is from genome assembly GCA_021605095.1 of Caerostris extrusa. NCBI lineage: Eukaryota > Metazoa > Arthropoda > Arachnida > Araneae > Araneidae > Caerostris > Caerostris extrusa. The sequence goes on from BPLR01020923.1 coordinate 19,730, forward strand.
TATTATGATAACGCATTCTAAAAATTGAGGACAGAGTAAGGGTTTAACGTATTACTTTTTATACAACAAAATAAATTTATCAACAGAGAGCTAAAAGTAATTAGCTAAATAAAAAAGACAAACACCTGGAAAGTATAAAATATGATATCTGTAAACATAAGGCTTTTTATGTAAATTGCGTTACATTAATTGATAATCTAAATAGAACGGAACTTTTCTTTTATAACGGTCTTGGCGCTATTGCGGCTTTGGCGAATAGCACTGGCGTATCAATGACACTCTCGTTTTTTGCCCTTTTTCGAGAGAGATTTATTGTGAGAATGTTTATGTTCTTTTAAATTAGTTTTTCAACATATTTTTTCCTTTTTTAAGACTAAATTTAATTTTTATGTGATAATTTCATTTATAAATCTGGAATTGCTTTTTATACTCAACTTCTTATTTAAAATACAGATTATTTAATCAAATATCAAACTTTCTTTTTATATTTGGTAACTTTCTATCGTAAATAAATGGTTTGAAAAAAATGCTTGACAAAGCTTTTAAATTATATCAATTTTTAAACAGATATAAAAAGTGTAATAATATAAGGATATTCACTTGCTAAATTGCATAAATTATTTTTACATTTGTATAAAGAAGATTTCAAGTATTACAATTCTTTAATCGTTGACAGAAATATAATTGTGTACTATTTTAAATTAATTGTCATAATGTCTCTGTAATTAGACATTCATGTTTCTCAAAATATAACTAAGAATAAGAAACGTTCTTTACAAATGGCTCATGGACAAAAGAAAGGACCTCGTTGCTTTTAAAATCGATGTTTACATTTTTAGAAAGCCCGATCAAAGTTTTATAATTTATATAATTAATTAGAAAATAACATTTTTCAACTTTCTCACATGACAAGTAGTTTAAAATATCATTCCACTTCATACGCTATAATTTTTCAACTCCAAACATAGAAAATGCAAGTTTAAATTCCGACAGCCTTTTTAAATATTCTAATATTCACCCATCTCGAAACGACTTGATTAACGATTTTATTTTCCGAGCAAGCATTTTTATATTGTGAGAAAGGGAAAAAGATGGCATCAACGCCCAATTGAAAAGAAATTCATACATAAATGTTGCATATCATTCGTCACCATCATCATTAAACTCGACTCTCTTACATATTTCATCAAATTCGATAAAAAAGAAATAAAACGGTTTAACCGAAAGGAAGATCTCGCGAACTTTAACGTTCTTCGAATAATGCAAACGGTAATATTTCGTCGAAATGTCTCCATGGGGACCCTAAAAGAAAGAACATTCTGAAAAATATGTTGTGACAGCTGTCTTCACAGCATTTATAACAGGATTCTTTTATAAATGCTGTTCAGAAGTATGTATTTATCTCGAGAGAATCCGTGAAATATTTTTTATTTATTTTTACAGTTTCCTCCGCAATTTCAAATTCTTAAGCAAGAATTGTGCAAATTTCCTATTCAAGAGGTGGTAGTTCTTAAGTCAAAAGCGGTAATAGAAAAAGAATTCAAAAACATTTCAAAGAATTGTTGTCGAGATATGAACTAAATAAATAAATAACAAATAATATGGAGGAATTATATGAATAATTTATTTCTTTCCAAACAAATTTCTGCCAGTGGATTTGTGCTATCAGAATTCGAAAGCTCTTTGAATGTCGAGAGACTTAAAAGGCTAATTTCATTCTTAAAGAAATGAGTGAAATATTTGATTGGTATTAAAAATTAATCACATTGTATTCAAGATGAATATGCGTTTAATTAACTGTTTAGATTTTTATGTATTAATATGAAGTGACGCGATTTCTTTTGCATTATACATACTTCGAGAAAAAAATTTTCTACTTGATATGCAATTTAGATTTCTGTAGTTCTATGTTATTTTTTGACGCCTTGGGAATAGCATCTCCAACATATTAATACACAGCTTTTTAATAAATGAAACTTTCAGAAAGATGTCATTATTAGAGAAACAAGAAATTAGTTTCGAACTACTTTGGAGTTTGGCAGTTGAATGAATGCAATGAATAATCTCTCTGTGTCACTCTGTCTGTATATGTGCGCATACTGTATACTTCTGAGTATAAGCCGATAACTTTAAGACCTTATAAATCTAAATTACGGGGATCGGCTTATACATGGATCCTATATTTTTGCAGAAATCGTAGACATTTTTTTATTAGTCGGGAGCAAATTAATTGATCGCTAAATGCAGCCTGTTTTTATTTCTTTATTTTACATTTCTTAAGGTAGTGGTTCGGAATCCACTTTAAAACGAAGTTCTCGATCTAATATAACTATAGAGAGTTGACAATCATATACCGTAAAAAAAAAAAAAAATGTTCTGTCTCGAAATCTGCCACTAAACAGATGGCTTTGGCCCACCATGGGATTGTTGCGCCAATGATGATAATGATATTTCTTAAGTTTACGAAAAACATTTTCATTTAAAATTGAGCTCTTCGTTAATGAGAATGAGTGGTATTATTTTAGAAATTGCTTTTTTCTTTCTTGTATGTTGTTTCGATACCAAACCGTAAAAATCTGATATTGCAAAAATTTGCCCCTGGCTAACGGAAAATGACCAAAAAGTACATCAAAAGTAATAATAGAATACAGTAATAGTTCTTCATTGGCGCAACAGCCCCATGATGGCCCAAGGCCGTCAGCCACTGGCAGCTTTCGAAACGGGAAATGTTTTTCTTTTTACAGGGTAGGGATGTCAGCCTACACCCAATACCTTATAGTCCTATTAGACAAGCACCTGCAGTTTAAAGTGGATTCCGAAGCACTACAAACATCCAAGGCCCAGTTGGGACTCAAACACGAAACCTGTGACACCGAGCGTAGGTCTCTCGGCTATCAGGTCCCACTCTAAATAGTTAGCGCATAAAAATTGCAATGGAAAAGGAAAATTACTTTAGTTAAGTTTCTAACTCGCTTTTTGGGTATTTTGAACGCAAATTTTGTGAAAAGAAGTTATTTAAATTATTCAAAGTTTGTTTCAGAATTCCAGTTTCCGAACCGTTCGTCAAATTCCTTTTTACTCATTGGATTGACTGGAATGCATATAACCATCACTTTTAATGCCTTTCTTACAATATAACAAGTGGGTTGAAAAAGTTTAAATTTATAATATTGAAAGCAGATATTGCATTAATAGTTTTTTTTTACTTCTTTTACCGTATCTTTTTAAAAATGATACTATTGTATTTCTATAATTATGTAAACTTTTATAATAAAAATTATGATACGGAGGTACAGGGACCCTAGGTACTCCAAATAAACATCAGCCGTTACGTTACCTAAAAAGGATACAGTTGTAAATAAAGGCCTAAATATCACTAAAACCTTAGCAGTAATATTAACTGAGGTGTTCTCTCATGATGTTTTCATGAAAACTATTTATTTATTTATTTATTGAAATCACGGTAATCGAAATAGCCTATTCTACGCTTCATGTTTTCGTGAACAGTCGTTTCGTCGTGCTATCGGAATAGCTAATATATTTCTTTTTTCATTCTATATAGTGCGCAGGCAAAATCTACATAAAAATTCCAATTAGTCTTTTTAGGAGTGAATGAAGATGATTGGAATGTATCTTTAATTAATGATAGCTGACGAAATTGTTCCAAGAAATACGCTGGCAAATCAACTCTGAGTTCCACGAACATGATGTTAATTCCAAGGTTACTTTGGGCCGCACCTGCCGTTATTCTAGTTCTGTTTTTTTATTCCAATTTCAAAATATTTATTTTAAACTGAGCGCTGTATAACTTAGATAGTCGCAATAAAGGAAGCCTACCCATCCTTATGCATGTATATATAAATGTGCCAACACTCTTAGAAACATAACTCGTGCACTTCTTTTTTCATCGATGTTTCTAGATTGGAGGTGAGTGACAGCATAATTCACTTATTAAAAGAAAAATGGTAGAAAGTCATTTGTGTACAATAAATTAATTTGTTTATAAATTAATTTTCATAATTGAAGGTATTTAAATTTACTAAACTAGTAAATAACCTGTTTATTATTTATAAATTACGTTTTAAGAGTTTAAGCCGTTAAAATTTTAATTAATTAATAATTTATTTATTAATAAACTTTTTATTTTCTTTTACTATGCTATTTAATTTCTTATGAGTAATATTAAATTTAAGTTAATAAAATTTTAGTGATTTTTTTTAGTTCAATTTTTTTTTAAATAAGAAGTTATATAAAACAAAAAATTATAAATTGTCATTCATACTTTAAAGCAAAACACATCCATCTCATCGTACTACTCATTTTTACGTTATAAATTCCATGTAAAATTTTCATTTGAGTTTTTAAATCGAAAAATGTACTGTAGTGACATACTTTATTGTGTTATTTTTTTAAATTTCTCATATGGAATAAAACTTTACAATTGCAAGTGAATGAATGATTGAGAAATTAAAAAAAAAACGGTGAGATTGGTGTATAAATAATTTATGAATCGTTATAAATATTTGAACATTAAATTTATTTAGTGATCCAGTTCATATGCTTTTTTTTTAAAAAATTAGTATTAAGTTTAAATTAAAATTCGTTTAGATATAAGAGATAAATAAGATTGGATAAATTAGGCTAGAATTTAAATTTTATCTTTCACCATAAGTACATTCAACAAAGCGTGCCAAATTAACAAAACAAGTCGAAGATTTAAATCCGTTAACGGTATAAAAGTCTTCCTTTTTACTCTATTACTTTTTTAATTTTACATTTCAAATGTTTATTTTTTAGTTATTCATTAGCTACTATTATTCTTTAATTGTTGGTCTCAATGTATTTCTTTGATATTTATTTATATTTATTCCACACTATCGTTGAGTATTATATTTTTATCGCTATGACCTTCGTAGCAATGTGAAGCAGTTAGGTTTTTAAATTCCATTGCTATCTTGAAGAGTTAATTAAATTTTTATTGGGTTTATGCATATAATATGTAATATGTTATACATACATAGGTGGGGGAATAGTTTTTTTTTTTATCTGAGCTCAATTTTTATATAAATAACACATAAAAATATAATTTATTACAACATACCTGGTTTCAGATAGTAAAATAAATAAAAATTAAGTAAATAGTAAAATAAATCTCTTTTTGTTACAAAAAAAATCATCAATGAAGAATGGAAATTGCAATTAAAAAATTCTATGAGAAAAGTAACCAATGCAATATCAATTCCTGGTACTCTTCCTAAACAAGATCTTTTTTTTTTATTTTGGGCTTGTATACTAAACCGTTGGATAAATGTTTTAAATAAAAAACGCACTGTCGGCTTACTTACAGTTCAAAGAGCAATTTGATCATCAAGGCATCTTCTTCGTGTTTTTTTTTTTTTTTATGTTGCAAAATTATCGGATCTGTATATAAGCTGACCTCCCCATAGGTAAGCTCTAAAAAAGTTCTTAAAGTTCTCAGCTTATACTCGGAAGTATACGTGTACCTATACAGAAGGAAAGAGATTCTGAAACTGTCTTTGAAGGATTTACATGGCTTTGTTTCATAAAGTTTGCATTCAAAACACCTAAAAATAGAGCTAAAAATTAAAGTAATTTGCCTTTTCTATTCTTATTTTTATGTGTTAATTATTTGCTGTGGGACACGATGGCCGTGTGACTAGCGCTCTGGTGCTCGGCACCACAAGTTTCCGGTTTTAGTCCCAGCAGTGCCATGGATGTTTGTAGAGGTTCTGAAGTCCACTTTAAACGGCAGTCCCGGTCTAATATGACTGTTGGGCTTAGGGCTGACGAAAATACACTGTAAACGAAAAACATCTTCTGTCTCGAAACCTGCCAGTGGCTATTGGCCTTGGCCCACCATGGGGGTGTTTTGCAATGAAGAACGTGTTGATGAAGACGATTTGGCGTCGAAGCATCATACCAGAAACACAAGAAATTTCAAAATAAAATAAGTCATTTAAATTAGACCAACAGCTTAATTTTAAATTAAATATTTTTTCCATAATCTTAAACTTAAGAAATAAAATAAAATATATGAAATATAATACAATTTCAATTAAAGAAATAAAACGAGCTATGTATAGGTAAAAAAAAAAATTCCTAAGTTTTTTTTTTTTTTTTTTTTTTTTTGCGAAACTGTCGAATCCGTACATAAGTCAACCCGCCATAGTTTAACTTTAGAAAAAATTTTAAAGTTCTCAGCTTAAACTCAAAAGTATACGCTATGTGCACATATACAGAAAGAAATAGAAAAGAGATTACTCAAGATTTCCTTCAACTACCAGGCAGCAAAAAAATAGGTCGCAACTAATTTATTGATTCACCAATTTGACATATTTCTGAAAGTTTTATTTATTAACTGGTTTAAATGTATAGGAGATGCTATTCCCAAGGCGTCAAGAGTATAGCATAGAACTACATAAATCTAAATTGCATATCAAGTAGAAATAATTTTCTATAAGTATGTATAATGCAAAAGCAATCGTCACTTCATATTAATACATAAAAATCGCTAAACAGTTAACTAAATGCATATTCATCTTGCAGTCAATGCTATTAGTTTTTAATACCAATCAAATATTTCACTCATTTCTTTTAAGAACGCAATTAACTTTTTAAGTCTCTCGACATTCAAAGAGCTTTCGAATTCTGATAGCTACGAAGCATAAAATGCTCTGACAGAAATTTGTTTGGAAGAAAATAAATTATTCAGATAATTCCTCCATATTATTTTTATTTATTTATTTATTTCATATCTCGACAACAATTCATTGAAGTTCTTTTGAATTCTTTTTCACCCCGCGTTTGACTTAAGAACTATCATCTCTTTGAATAAGAAAATTTACACAATTCTTGCTAAAGAATTTGAAATTGTGGAGAAAACTATAAAAATAAAAAATAAAAATTACTTCAACGGATTCTCTCGAGATAAATACAGATTTTTCTGAACAGCATTTATAAAAGAATCCTGTTATAAATGCTGTGGAAGACAGCTGTCACAACATATTTTTTCCGAATGCTCTTTCTCTTAGGGTCCCCATGAAGACATTTCGAGGAAATATTATTGGTTGCGTTACTTGCAGAACGTTAAATTTTGCGAGATCTTCCTTTCTGTTAAGTCGTTTTTATTATGAAATATGTAAAAGAGTCGAGTTTAATGATGATGGTGACGGATGATGTACAACATGTTTGTATGAATTTCTTTTTCAATTGGGCGTTGATGCCATCTTTTTCTCTTTCTTACAATATAAAAATGCTTGCTCGGAAAATAAAATCGTTAATCAAGTCGTATCGAGATGTGTGAATATTAGAATATTTAAGAAACGCTGTCGGAATTTAAACTTACATTTTCTATGTTTGGAGTTGAAAGATTATAGCAAATGAAGTGGAATGATATTTTAAATTTAGTTGTCATGTGGGAAACTTAAAAAAGTTGTTGTCTAATTAATTATAGAAGTTTGATCAGGCTTTCTAAAAATTTAAGCATCGATTTTAAAAGCGACGAGGTCCTTTTCTTTTTTTAGAAGTCATTTTGTAAAGATTATTTCTTGTTCTTAAATATATTTTGAGAAAGATGAATGTTTAATTACTGAAACATATGACTATGTATTTCAAAAAGTAAAATTTCTGTCAATGATTAAAGAAATTATTGTACAAAGTAGTATTGTACAGAAAGTATTATTGTACAAATTTAAAAATAATTGATGCAATTTAGCAATTGTATATCCTTTTATTATTATACTACTTTGTCCAAAAGTAAAACCAATTTTTAATTTAAATTAAGGACTTGATTATTGCAAATCGATTTTCAATTAGAGACCTTGCTAATAATGTTGGAATTTCAAAAGGATCGGTCAATTCCATTTTAAAAGATGTTTTGGGCCACAAACGCGTCAAATCTCGATTGGTACCGAAAACACTGAATGCGCCAGCTCACACTGCATTGATTCTTCGTAACATTTTCACCAAAAATGAAACCCATTTGAAACCATTCCAAACCTTCCCATTTGAAACCGAAAAATGAAACCGTTCAACAACCACCGTATTCACACCGTGCGACTTCTGACTATTCCCTAAACTCAAAGACCACCGGGCACACCGTTTTGAGTCGATTGAAGAGATTCAACGTGAATCGGCGAAAGCTTTGAAGGCCATCCTGGTCAATGACTTTTAGCATGCATTGAAAATTGGAAAAAATTTGACATAAGTGCATTTTGTCCGGAGGGGATTACTTTGAAGGTGATGATAAAAATTTGGAAGAATAAAAAAATAGATTTTGAAAAAATTTGGTCTTACTTTTGGGCACTGTAGTACTTCAAAGATAATTAATTGCTTTAGAATAGCAATTATAAAAAATTTCAGTACGTCATTTAGCAAATAATTGAAAACTTTTAAGTAAATTTTTGTCCCATTGCAAATCATATAAAATAATTCGGCTATGTATATTGCTATGTAGACGTTAAGATCATCATATATTTTATTCACGCATGATAATTAATACCAACTACGATCAAACCTATGTCATCCGTTTTTCGAAATCGCATACAAAGTGGGGCTTTCTATTTAATTCATAAATTAATTTTTATTTTTATTATCATGGACTAAATAAGAACATGAAAAAGTATAATATAAAAGAATTTGATTTCTCAGTACAATACTATTTACAATTCTACAATGGCGTGGCGGCCATTGAAACAAGACCTTCTGTCTACTAGCATATTCCGAAAGGTGTGGGTACTTTTACGGGGTAGTGTGATATGCCCAATGCTCACAGTCATATAAGACCGAGACAATGATTCCGGAATCAGTCATATATCGAGACCGAAGACTACTGAGTGCCGGAGCGCTATTTTACACTATTAGAAACATTATATATATATGTCACGTTCTAGTCAAAAGAAAAAAAAAAAAAATCATTACGTATGACAGCCTATAATTTTTCCAAAAAATATTTTTATGTGCGCTTTTTGTTTACGCAAACAGAGATAATGAAGTCAGGTACACTTAACATAATTGAAATCGAATATCTTATTATGACTGATGTATTATAATGTTTTAATCAAATAAGAAATTTTAAATTCCTGATTTCAAATTTTTACAAAATATGAGTCTGCAAAACCATCATCTCCAAACAAAAAGAAAAATACACATAAATATTGCCCATATGCGTAACCTGCTACAAGATAAGATCATTATATTGCAGAAATTCTCGAGTCCATAAATCCTTGCAAGAATTTTTTTGATTCATTCTCATTCATTTGTGGGAAGATTAAGGTAAATCTAACACATGTTTAATGCCTGGTACAAAACACATTTAAAGTGTGAACGTGCTGAAGAGTCTACGAGGGCTATTAAGACGTGTAACAAAACAAATCACCAGAGAATCGCTTTCGCTAAAAACGCACAGCAAACTCTCCAGTTTTTATGGAATCCCTGGAGAGTTGGTACTTTTCTTCAACCTTATTTTATTTCTGAACATTTTCTTTCTAAATTTAAAAGATAACAGACATAAGAGCATTTTACTACACCGAGAATACGTCCATGATGTGAAAAAAACAGGATAGTTTTGATGTATGTAGTTCGTGGAATTTCTTCCATGTTTTTCTTTTTCTTTGGGATGAAGACAATTCCTCCAGTATCACAAGAGAGTTCGAGAGAAATTTGTTCCAATTCTTTTTGTATCAGATAGATTCTTTTTTATCCGTAATATTATTTAGGAGACGCGTCTGTTATCCAATTGTCTTCAAGAACATTTGAAACTTTGCGCAACCTATAATGAGATTTTAAAAGTTTAGAAACTTTACTTACAGTATCGATTCAGGATCAACAACATACTTTTTCGAGTATTTAAGAACATATTGTGACACTTAAATGCAATATTGTGGGGCTATTTTATAGTTATATACTTTTATTTCTGGGAATGATAAAGTGGCACAAAAATGTTCTACATATGTGAAAAATAAATTTATTTAAAATCTACTTCGCTCGCTTTATAAAACATATATTTAATAATTTATTTATATTTATATATATATATTGGTATTTCTTTTCACGTTTTTATAAACATAGTTTTCTCGTACTATATTTACATCAATTTAGTTAGTGAAATTAATAAAAATTTCCAAATTTTTCGATAATTTTTAGTAAGATGCTTCACATTGTTGCTTATACTTCAAACCCTACAAGATAAAAAAAAAAGTAATGTAATGTGTCTTTCTAGGGTATTTATATTGGCGAGCTTCCTCACATCCTCGTCACACATGGAAATAAGGAAATAATTTTTATTCGTAAACTTAAGAGCTATAATCCAAATAAATAAAAATGTGAATATATTTAACGATTTATTATTTGCCCCGGCTAACAAAAAAAAAAAAAAAAAATGCCCACGTTTTGTGAAATTATCTGTTCCGTATATAAGCCGACCGTCACAGTCCAGCTTTAGAAAAACTTCTTAAATTTCTCATTGCTATAGTATGCAAACGTATTGTATTCAACTGCCGGATTGCCAAAACAGGTAGCAACTAATTTTTTGATTCACTAATATGATTTCTTTCTAAACGTTCCATTTATTAAAAAGCTTAATATATAGGAGATACTAATCCCAAGATGTCAAATTATAATAACCAACTACAGAAATCTAAATTGCATATGAAATAGAAATAGTTTTTCTAAGTGTTGTATAATGCAAAAGCAATCGTCACTTCATAATAATACATAAAAAATCTCTAAACAGTTAATTAAATACATATTCATATTGTATTCAATATGATTACTTTTAATACCAATCAAATATTTCATTCATTTCATTAAGAACGCAATTAGCTTTTTAAGTCTCTCGCCATGCAAGAGTTTTTGAATTCTGATAGCTACGAAGCATAAATGCACTGGCAGAAATTTGTTTGGAAGGAAATAAATTATTTGTTACTTATTTATTTATTTTTATCTTGACAACAATTCTTTGAAGTGCTTTTCAATTCTTTTCTCCCCGCGTTTGACTTAAGAACTATCATCTCTTGAATAGGAAATTTACACAATTCTTGCTTAAGTATTCGAAATTGACGGAGGAAACTGTAAAAAAAAAATATTTCAACGGATTCTCTATAGATAAATACATACTTCTGAACAACATTTATAAAAGAATCCCCCAGCATAAATGCTGTGGAAAGACAGTTGTCACAACCTATTTTTCCGAATGTACTTTCTTTTTAGGTTCCCCATGGAGACATTTCTCAACGAAATATTAACGCTTGCGTTACTTGCAGAACGTTAAATTTCGCGAAATCTTCCTTTCAGTTTCGCCAGCCATTTTATTTTTTTCTTTTTAACGAATTTTATGAAATATGTAAAAGAGCCGAGTTTAATGATGATGGCGACGAATGATGTACAACACTTTTGTATGAATTTTCTTTTCAGAATTCGCGCCGTTGATGCCATCTTTTTTTCTCTTTCTTATAAATAAAAATGCTTGCTTGGAAAATAAAATCTTTAATCAAGTGCCTGTTTTTGAGATGGGTGAATATTAGAATATTTAAAAAAGCCGGTCGGAATTTAACTTTACATTTTATATCTTTGGAGTGAAAATTATAGACAGAATGAAGCATAATGATATTTTAAAGTTACTTGCCCATGGAGAAAACTGAAAGATGTTATTGTCTAATTAATTATATAAATTGGAAAACTTTAAACGGGCTTTCTAAAAATTTGAACATCGATTTTAAAAGCAACGAGGTCCTTTCATTTTGTTCAGAAGTCATTTGTAAAGATCTTTCTTATTCTTAACATATTTTGAGAAAGATGAATGTCTAATTACTGAAACCAATGACAATGTATTCAAAAGTTAAAAATCATGTTAAAAATTAAAATAGATCATAGATTAAATCAGATTAAAATTTTTAATAATTGAAATCTTCTTTATACAAATTTAAAATAATTTATGAATTTAGCAAGTGCATATCTTTCTGTTATTGAACTTCAAAGATAATTAGTTAACTGCTTTGAAATAGCAATCATTAAAAGTTTTTCACGTCATTAGCAACAAATGAAAACTTTTAAGTGAATTTTGTCCCATTGAAGAACATGTAATTTAATTTGTATGTTGCTATGTAAGACCATCATATATTTTATTCACACATAATAATTAAGCCACTAAATACCAAGTGCAATCCCAATCATGTCATCTGTTTTCCGGAATCGCATACAAAGTGGGGCTTAATTAATTCATAAATTATTTTGAAAATTTTTATGGACCAAATAAGAAATAAAAGGCTGTTTAATATAAAGAATTCGATGCCTTCTTCAGTACAATTTTTATATTATTTTCAATGGCCTGGCAGTCTTTGGTGAACCACTTCATGCCCTGCTCGTGATTCCGAGCATGAAATAGCACTATTAGCCATCATAATAGATCAATCTATTTTGTTTAAAGTGAATCTTGAACACTGCAAACATTCATGGCAATACCCAAGACCCGAACCCGAGACCTGTGGTACCGAGCAACCAGAGCAGCGTTCTTTTATATTATTGTGAAAGTCATTATATGGGTGCAGATAACCGGAGTGTGACTAGCTCTCTGGCTTCGGTGCCACAGATTTTCGGGTTCGAGTCTCTGAAGGGCTATGGATGCTTGTAGCAAGCTTCTCGAATGCAC
>BPLR01020924.1:0-97349 GCA_021605095.1 Caerostris extrusa
ATACTATTATTATATTAAACTATTATTATTATTCTAAACTACTATTCTAGAAAATATCGTCCAGATATAAAAATAAATATTGTTTCTCTTTTCCCGTTCAAAGACAGCTTTTTTATAAACAACAAATTTCTCTGATTGCTTTTTTCTTCTTTTTATTCACAAAAAAATATCAAACAGCTATATTGCGCTAAAGAACGTTTCTGAGAAAGTAGGAGTGGTTTCATAGTTGGCTACTAGAAGTGTTAACATCTATGCAATTTTCAATATTAAAAATTCAGGTGCACTCTATGAGACCCACCGTCTGTAAGGTGGTACTCTGTGGAGTTGATCATCTAACATTAACTGAATAACTAGTAGTTATATCCACCGATCGTGGATTGAGGATTTGTCAATATATAAAAAGCTTTTGAAAATTCAATACAATTTTGTATACTACAATTTTCAACATCATACTTATGTTAATTGGGATTTTTATCCCTCAACACTGAAGTGTAAAAAAGAGGTGAAAACTTTAATGTATTGCTGAGAAAATGAGAGTTTGCTTTTTAAATGTATGCTCAAACATTGAAGAAACGGGCTCATGGTTCTCATAAAAATAAGAATAAATAAAATGAAACGCAAGGGATGTTTCATTTTATTTATTTTTTTTCTGAAATATCTGACTTAACTATTGCAACATATATCTCAGAAATTTCCAGGTGCAATGCGCCCGCAATTATTTGTAAAATTAAATGAGCTCGAATTCACAAAGTTTGTGAGTCACTTTATAAAAGGTATAGTTTAATATGCAAAAAGACAAACATATAATTAGCACATATTATAATGCATTAATATATGCTGATAAAAATTGTTATACAAATTTTAAATCACATGGATTATTTATTATTCAATAAATAGTTTTCGAAAAAGTATTAATAATATATCCAACAATAAGAATATTTTCTTTGATAAGTATCATGTAAAATACCAGTGCAAAAAGCCAACAAGAATCTATTAAGACTAAAAAATCACACCTATTTGTTTTCTAAAACTAATCGCATATATTAGAATAGAATACAAATTTGTGTACAATAGCTATCATATGCAATAGATAGTAGTACTAATTTGCAATCTCTCTCCAAATATCAACTAACTTATTTAAAGGGAGAGGAAGTGGTGAATGATTCACTCATGCATATTTTATTTATACGAATAAGCAAATATCGGTGAAGTGATGAATACATTTTCTTATGCAAATTTAATTTTTATTTTCAGTTGAATCTCCCAATATGGGCAGCAGAGAAGAATTTTACGATGCTGTGGAAGAACAAGAAGACCCTTTAGATGACCTCAATGAGACAGAAGAGTTAAGAAGACGCTGCCTGCATGAGTTGAGAGAGTGGGCTAAGAGTCAACCTCATTTTGTTAATTGCAGACTAGGTAAGTCCTCTTTTTCAAAAAAGGTTTGTCGATTTAAGAGTCATTTGCATTGTTTTGTAAAAAACATATTAGAGCTTCAAAGTGTGTAATAAAAATTATAATGGATCCAACTTGAAACTATGTCAAAATTAAACTCATATGGATGTTAATCTTTCACACAATAGAATGCAATGCAAATGTTTCCTTTTTAATAATTAAGGCCCAGAATTTAAAGCAATTATGGATGCAAATGTTAAGAGTAAGTGAAGACAAAACTCCTCTTATGTATATAAAAATATGCACAATTTACCTTAAAGTCCATAGTATTTAGTTATTTTATCTAGTTACCAACTTGGTTGATAGCATCTTTGGTCATAGAAAAGGGTGAGTCTGGAATTGATCGGTAGACAATAACGGATTCTGTATTTGTCATCATTAAAAAGTAAGATGATATACTTTGGCATCTAATTTTTCAATCTGACATTGCAAATGTTAAAAATACATTTCTAAGACGACATCTTCGGAAAGATGGCAATTTAACACATTGAAACAGTCCTCATCGAGGAAAATTGCCGGCAGATTAAAGAAAGTATTTAAAGAGCCAATACTTATCATATTAGAAAAAATTACCTGGAATTTGAAAAAATTACCAAATAAACTAAACAATATGCTGACGCAGCAAGCAGGGCACAGATTGAATCTTTCAATCAAAATCACCTGCAAACTGTCTTAACTTTCAGAAATTATTAAAAGTAGAAACGTTTCCTTGCATGAAATGTTAAATCATGGGGTCTAGTTATTATTCAATAAATAAATTAAATTGTCATAAGCGTAAAAAAAAATATAAAATGTTTTTCTACTTATAACCTAGAAAATATTTTGCAAGAAGAATGTTTCATCAAACTGATTTTGAGTTCCATTAATAAATATAGATTCGAAGAACTTATTTGTTCATTCAAAAGATATTCTAAAAATTTCTGCTGCTTATCTTAATTTGAAATCACGAGCACACATTATGTTTTATAAATTTTAAATATATTTTAGCTTATTTTTAAAAATTTTATTATGAATGACTTTTATATTTTATTAGGATTCGAAGTCATTTTATTTGTAGTCAATGAAAAATATGTCTTTAGAAATAGAATCAAGCAATACCTTTCTATTTATTCCATATTCATGGCATTGATTAATTTTAAATTTAAATAAGCTAATTTTTATATTATTTATAAATTTTAACTTTGTAACTTGTAACTTTTATAATTAAAAAATTGATTATTAAGTTAAAATAAGGAAAAAAAAAACAAAAAACCCCACGCTAAAAACGAAAGTTTGCCGATTAAAACATTGTTTATTTTTGTGTCTCTTTTGTTGTAAGCATTTCATTAGTTAGTGGATATTGAAGAAAGCAAAAACGAAGTTAAAAATAGCACATATCTAAAGCGGATTGTGATAATAAGAATGTAGCTCTCACACATGACCTCTTAACACCTCGACTGCCTTTTATTACTCCTCCTCACGTGCTAACCTCACAAGATTAAAAAAGGATGTGTTTCAGTACAGAAATACTGAGACAAAGCCTAGTTGCAACAAATATTCACGTGTATACTGTTTTTTTTACAAGTATCTCTTAAAAACCTATATAAAACAGCAACAAACTTTTAACCCAAAAAATCACACTTGTTTGTTTTTTTAAGATCAATAATGTGCAACAGGGTGCAGTAATAAATTCTCAATTTGTAATCGTCAAATATCCATTTACTTTTTTAAAGCCATGACAATCACTTCGCATTTTATAATGAACACTTGAAGTTACTCGAAATCGGATTACCAAGTTAAAAATCGTTGTCTTGTTCGGTTCACGATCATTTGGAAAGATCTCTCTAAATGCTTCAACAGATTTTCCTATTTGTAAGTAAATAAAAGATATAATACTATCTCTATCCTACATTTTTTTTTTAGATTACAAGCCTTATTAAAGCATTGATTCTAATTCAGAATTAAATGCATCACGACGATAATAAATGTATAAGCGAAAGATAATTTGGTTAAATACTAAACGTTCAGTAGAATATTTCGTTATACTAAAAAATCTCCGAAATGTGACACTATACAAGAGAATTGAAAAGTCGCGCAACCCGTGCAGAAATATTTTATTACAAAAATGCTAAAATGAGTCAAACTACAAAAATGAACTAAATTGAAAGACGAATTATTCTGTGAAGCAAAAATTACACTTATTTGAACATATCACATTACATAAACAAAAATGTGATCCTTTTTTTGGAATACATACAATGCATTTTCTCAAATTTGAGACCCCTTTTCCCAATGCATCTGATCTCATTTTCAATGTTTGCTTTGAGTTCACTAATGCACTCTAATGAGCCCAAAATCCGATGACAATGCGATCCTTTCGAAATAAGGAGAGCCAACAAAAGTCCGCTAGTAACCTTTGTTGTCACTCAAAAATGAGTTTCTTACTGCGCGCACATTCTTCATTTATCTACCGTAGTTCAATTGCCCAAAACATAATGACGAATTATCGAATTATAATTAAGGAAGCTATCACTTATTTCGTGGAAACCAATGAAGACAGTGCAGTTTATGTTGACAGGATATTTTTTCCGCTTTTTTCAAATTCGACGAAGGTCATACGCATCTATAAACTTATCGAATGAGTGGCAAGTTGGCTGTTGATGAGTAAAATGATTGATGAAACTATTGATTAAAATGATTGATGAATAAACTTTCGAATGAGCGGTTATTAGTAACAAAATAAGTCCGTGTGTATGCATTTTAAGTTGCGTCCAGACGCGCGTGAGGTGGGTGTAGAAAGGAACACGGAAAAGGAGGGAACACTTTTCGTGAAAAGAAAATCTCCTTTCAGATTTTGGTCGCAGGGTCAAAGTCACTTAATTTTCGACCAGCTGTCATTTGTAGGGGGCATTTTCTAGTTATTGCGTAATGGAGTGGAGCAGAACTTTAATTGTGAATGGAACTTTAATTAATCAATACAATTTTAGAACTAAGAATTTTTATAGAACTTTAATTTAATGGTAATTTAATTTGAATTATAATGTTTCAAGAATTTTTTATCCAATCAAGATTACATAATACATTTCTTATAATCATTAATTAAATTTTAAGATAGGATTTCTTCATACAATACTTTTAACTCAGCATAAACTTTCATATTTTCATCAATCGTATGTAAAAAATATATTTCATTTTTACATTTATTTGTATGTAATCTTTCTTTACATGTAAAAATATATTTCATTCCTTTTTGTTTATATGTTTTATGTTTTTCTTTTATGACTTTATTCTGTATGAACTTTTAGATTACGTTGTGTTGCAGTAAAATGCTGTTGTTCAACTGAATTAATTTCTTATAATTTTAAAAGTTGTCAGAAGCATAAATATGCTTTTTGGTTTCTTTTAGTTGTTTAGCTTAGTTTTAATTTTAGTTTATTATTTTTTGTTTTCAGTTCTAGTTTTTCTTGAATGTATTTAGTTGTAGAATGTAGTTACATTCAACCAGTTTTAACCAGTTCAAGTATTCAACCATTTTTTTTCAATAACCCATTATTGCCAGTTTTAACAAAATTTCAAATGTGTGATTTTTCAATTCTAATAAAAGTAAATTACTGTTTTATATTTGTATACTATTTTCATACACATAAAAATATCTATTTGTTTACGATTTATTTTTCTGGGTAGTTTTCACCAGCGCTTTGTTAGAATAGTTAAGTTTTAAACATTTTGTAACATATATTTAAATGCAGATACAAATTTTTCACAACTTTGATTTCATTCAAGTTACATATATCACTATATTTTAGATCGATTATCACTCTGGTTAGAGTGTTTCGCATGTGGATTTTTGTAATCCACCAACGTCTTTCTTTCGATGTGTTATCTTTAATCAATTCATTACTAAATCTATGCAATGCGTCAGCCAACAGCATTGATGAGTCCGGAGTCAGCCATCTTTGTTTACTGATCGACAACAAAGGACTGCTTGCTACGTCACGCCCAATGAGAGATATCGTTTTTCACGATCATACTGAGACAAATTGAGACGTATGACAAATTGCGTCATCTTGCTCAACAGCTTTCATTTTTCCGCAAATGATGCTGTCTGTTGATGCCGGCATACACATTTCTACACACTGCCTGATTAAACAAATGTACCAATTATCCTTCGATAGAGTGCACCAAACATCAATGTTTGATTAATGAAAAGGATACTCGTGAAATACGGGTGGATTTTCTATGCTCCACATTAGCTCCATATTCGTGTGTATTTTAGCTTTTGATGAAACCAGGCTCCATTCTTTAAAAAAACACAGAATCATGTCTTTATACTCCAATGATATTAATAAACGATTTGAACCACCGGCATTAGCATAACCACTTTAAAAGTAGCCATGCACTTTCAGATCCTAAAACTGCACGAACTCGAGACGGATGAAGAGATACAACTTCTTCTTGTGCGCACCCATACGGTATACTTGATTATGATGGCAGCTTTTTCACATTCTTATCATTTCATTTGAAGTTTATATCATTTTCCGGATTGTGTTCATTTTGTCATGATTCCAGAACAGATGGGGAGCCACTTCGCTTTTATCACGAACGTTTCCCAGTTTCTGAAATCGCTTACCAACGGAAAAATCGCTGCCTCGTCCACTTCATAAACATTTGAATTGTATTTTTAAACGCCACAATAAATTTTCTTTATGAATGTGTGCGAAATGATACTCAATCAGAAAAATTCGTTTGGAAAAACTCTTCTCGAACTTTATTCAAGAAATGTTTTTAAACGTATCAACAAAATTGCAGCTGAAATAAGATATTACTTGAGAAATCAAATGAGATATTACTTGTAAAGGTACAATGCTCGACTTTTCGATCATCCTGTAAATACCAATTGGGCACAAAGGGCTCGTTAAAAAAAATCATGCACACCGCTTAAAAATCATACTAATCTAAACTTTGTCTCTTCTTTTTTCTTTTTGGAGTAGAGAATATATTATTAATTTTTTGTATTGTTTTTCTTAATAACAGTCATATTTTAATAAATATACCACAAGAATAACCCTGAGACGAATAGAAATAGAAATTTTAAATTCATGACTTATAAATCGAATGGGCTTTTGATTTATTATCTTGCTATCGGTATGTAATTATCTTCATGAACCAATAGTATAAATCTCTTTTACTGTGTGCATAATTTACCCCTCCCCCAGTTGACATTTTCTTCTTTTCTAAATAATATATATTTTTAACAAAATATTATGTAAATATTTTAGGAAACATAATTTTTAGCCGAATGAAGTGTTCTAACCTTTATTCAAAAGGATTGTTCATATCTTATTTATGTAATTACTAACTGTTATAATTTATACAATTTGATGAACACCTTATTATGATGCATATTTTCTTTAGAAATAAATAGCATATAAATATATAACGAGAGTATCCATAAGACGAATAGAAATATTAGTGATCTCCGTAACATAATGATAACGGCCTCGTCCAGCGTAGTTGTAATTTCCCCGTTAATTTTTTTTTATCAGTATTGAATATTTTTAATAATATAGCACAAAAGTATTTCAGAAAAAGTTTTAATAATTATGCAAAAATTTATGATTGTATTTAAATTGTCTTAACTGAAAATAACTAATGAACTGTTTGAAATAATAAAGACGACGTAGTGAAAAATATTTTTTGCTCATAAGTAAAATATATTGTTAATATATATATTATTAACGACAGCTTGTGAAGTTTTTTAGCGTAGTAATTAATAAAAGTACTTATTACACAATTAAATCAAATTTTGAAAAATATAAGTAATATTATTAAAATGATATATTTCGTAACATTTTGTTATGTAAACATGCCTTTTTTTTTTGCTATTTTTGTCGTACATTATCAAAACAAATCCAGTAAAAACAAGTAAAACGAAAGTGGAAACAACTTATGCTATCTAATGTATGTCAAACTAGAAACTGGTTCTTTTACCTACTTAACTCTTTAGAATGCAGATAAGGAGATAATCACGAACCTTAACAAAAAATAAATACTCTAGAAACATACATTTAAGAGATTAAGTGAGACATTAGAGTAGCCTGCAAGCTCAGATATACATATTTTTTTAATCTTAGCAATAAATTATAATCATTGTTAATTTTATAATAGTTAAAACTAAGTATTATTAAATAACATCACATCAAATTTAACCTATTGAGATAAATAACTTTGATTAACTGAATACTTCCCATAGTTTAATATATCCCATAGTTTAATCATAAATTAATATAATGTTTTTTATGCTAATAGTATATTTTCTCAATTAGGGTTCGCTAACGTAATAACTATAAGTTTTGACTCTAAATTTAGTAAGCCAAAGAGTAATCATAAACACTATTGCGAAGAATATCTACCAATTAGGTTTCTATAACAGGGGTTCTACATATATAATAAAACAGAACAGACTTTTAGAAAGTATTAGTTTTAGATTGTTTTCTTTTTACATAAATGATATTTTTTAAATTTCAATATTTGGATTTAAACTATTAGACAGTATCGAATTACTTGATTTTTATACTTTTATTTATCGTCTAAGTAAATAAACTTTTAAATAGAATATGTTGTAAAATCTATATTTAAACCCACATATAACACATAATCCAATTTACTTTTTTTATTATAATGCACATTATTAGAATTTTATAAAAGAAATTGCAGCATTATAAAACGACATTTTATGTTATATTATTATATAAAGAAGTGTTGTACTCGACTTCAATTATGTAATATTGCAACTGCGACTGTTACTGTTGCATAATGGAACTATTATGAATAATCTTAATATTATTTATTCTTGTAACTATCATTATACGCTCTCAAAACTTTAATTCATAAATGATACTTATCTGGCTATAATGAATGAATTACTTGTACAAATAAAAAAAAAAAAATCCGTTGTCTATTTACTTTTTCCTTGTTTTAATGCAGGCAACACTATCTTGAGCACCAAAAGTAGACAAAATCGGTATGATTTCATGTGAAATATTTCTTTTTTACTTATTACAATTGATATTCAGATAGAGATTTAATTAATAAGATCTATTAGTGTGAATTAAATGGAATACCTTTTGCATTTTGGTATTAAATAAATAAACTGAGTGTTCTGATATACAACCATCTAAATACTTTTTATTTACTATAACTTATTGATATCTTCCATTCTTTATTGATGTTTTATTAGTTAACACGAAACCAGATGCAGTAAAAATCCTTTAAATAATATATTTTATATATGATATACAATATCATATATAAAATATTCTAAATAGCAAGATAATGTATATTATAGGAAAATTTCGAAGCAATATACTGTGTAAAATACAAAAATTGTTAAGTATGGATTTTTCAGTATGTTCAGGTTGGGCTTGTTTCAATTATAGGCATTGTAATTTAAAGAAAATTTATCGTCTCTATAACATTGTATTGAGGTGTAAACTAAGATAGATCCTAAATGTACGAAAAATATAAGAAAAAGCTTAATTTATCCTAAAGACTCATGTCAGTCACTTTTTAATGCAAGTATTTTTTTATATATCCTATATATTATCAGTACAATTTTTTAATAATCAAAGGAATATTATCTGCCATATTAGTAACACATAATATTTTGTAATAATTTCCTAAATAGAGATAGTTATATTTATAAGTGTTTCCAATTTTGCATTAACCAAAGAGGTACGAGATCAGTAATGAATCAATGACGTCATATCTTTAAATATCATATTTCATTCCTTTATGCTGAGTGTCTATAGATTAGAAAAAAATGGTACATTTTAAAAGACATTATTCAACAGTCATACATAGCGAAACCTTAGAAATTTGAAATCGTAATAATAATGCTAACTTGTCTGGTTTGCAATATATATACAAAATGATATTTTTTTTTTCCACCACAGATAGTAACTTTTTGCTGAGATTTTTATGAATGAGAAAATACCGGGTCGACTTGGCAGAACAGGTTTTGGATAAGTATCTAACAGTGAAAACAAAGTATCCCAATACATATCAGAAATTGACATTAATAAGCCAAGTCTCAGAGACCTTATATCTAGAGGGTGAGTAGTGAAAATTTAAACCTTCTGACTCGAAGAAATTCTAAAAATGACTTTTAGTTTTAAATTCATTTTATTTTATGTTTTTTATAGTATTCTTATGCCTTATGATACTGATATTTAATTTTCTTCATTTCATATTAAAAAACATATTATTTCTTTTATGGCTTGAAAAATTTTTAATGGGTGTATATTAGTAGAGAGAAATTAATTAACATACATAAACATACAAAACATAAACATAAACATACTTAAGACGTTTTTACGTCTGCCAAACTCTTGGTAAACATCAGTTAATATTTCGCTAAATATTTTGATTGTTACTCATTCTAGCATTATGATGTAACAGGTTGTCCAGCTGGCATATTTTATAAATTTTTCAAAAATAATTGAAAATCCTTAAACAATATTAAAAATAAAAGATAAAAATACTACCAATTAGTTAAAATTTCAAAATAATTTCCATACCTGCAAGAAAATTTACAAAAAAATATTACGAAAAATATTAAATTTAATATTTAATTTTATCGCTAGTGCACTGATAACAAGTTGATTACAGAACATGCTGTCAGAATGGGTCAAGTAATATCTGCAATAACCACACCTATTAGTCTATCGACGGTCAGATTGATAGCTAATAGTCTGTTAGTTATTATTAATCATCTATCCATCTGACAGTAAATTCCGCTAATGACTGTTTATGTGCAATTCTTCTCTTGATAGCAAATTCCGAAGCATAAGTTTTCTCGATGTATTTAAGATCAAGTAAATTGTATGGCCAAGGGCAATTCCTTGTTCTAACACACCTGGAATTAGGCATGGTACAATTTTGTCTTATTAGACAGGTTCTATGAAAGGCCATTTCTATGTAAAAAGTATACATAAAGGATTATATAGTCATCCAAGATGGAGTTTTAGTCAACTTTCATTTGAATATTGATTGGAAATATTCAAATGAAAGTATTGAAAGTCGAAATACACCTCCGAGTTACACTGATGTCTGAAGGATAAACTTCTTGGGCCTGCTGTTTACGTAATTATAATATAGTCAGATACGTGACTCATCAGAACATACTGTACTATCTGTACATTGTCAGTTATCCAGAATTGTATCGATGTGATTTAGCTTATTGAGTCTTTTCTGTTTTTATGAACCGAGGTCGTCTCAGGGCTATATGGCTGAATAATTCAGCTCCTGGTACTTGGAAATAGACAAACCTGGTCGAGTATTAATCAATGCCAATAACTGGTTCCGGCTTTGCAGTCAATTAACCAGTAGTAACTCTGTTCTCACGCGTCGATGATCTCAGAGGGATAATATATCATCTCCGGATGTTTTTTTTTTTCTCTGACAAAGCTATTACTTATACACAGTGAAATAGGCCCTGTCGTTCCCGAGAATGCCATAATCTGCGCAACTGTGTGGTTGGCCAAACAGGATGATCCCTTTTACCAGTCGGGATATCATGTTCATTGCTATTTCTAACTTAACGAAATAACATTATTTACCGTTCTCTTGGCTTTGCGCTACGTTTGATGTTCCTTTACAAGCTCGACTTTCTTTCTGTTCTCAAATGCAAGATGATTGCAAGAATGTGTTCTTACAGTACAGGCTAGCTGTAGCTACTAGTTTCATAACATTTTGTCAGAGGTGTTTATAACTTGTATCACTTTATTCCAGGTATGTGTTTCCTCTGCCGGAACGAGACAAAGATGGGAGAGTTGTGCTGTTCTGCATTGCAAGTAAATCCTTAATTTTTTCTTTCAAATTTAACTTAAATATTATGTTCTTTTGAGTATTTATTATGCATTTCACCATTTATTGTGCGTATGCTTTGTATTAGAAGCTTTAAATTAAGTTTTTAAAAATAAATATAATTCATGTAATCCGTAATAAATATAATAATAGTATTTATTTATAAATTAGAGTAATCTTTCTAAACTAAATGTAACTATATATTCCATGAATGAATATAATCCATAAATATATTCTAAGATATTTGTAAAATATATTAAATAAGTTTGAGGAAAATTTTATTTTCAAAATAATACATGGTTTCTTCTAAATTTTGCTGCTAAACATACACGAAGTAGCAGTTCACTATTTCTTCATTTCACCTTCAGTTCACCATTTCATTTGAATATTCAGCTGAAAATACATTGTTATATCACTGTATCAGAGTAAAAACATCTGAATACAGGGTCATTTTTCATTTAAATAAATACAAAACAGCAGAAATACAATGTTCTTTAATTCAAATCGAATAAATATCATATCTCATTCTTCTAAAATAAATGCCGAGTGAAAAATAACAGATTTTGGAAGGTCGAAATTCAAAAGTCATGCATAGTAAAACTATATAAACTTAATATTCTAGTAGAATAAAAGAATAAACGTTTCAAAAAAAAAAAAAGGTTTATTCGTAAACGTTGATCGAGTAATATGACTTTATACAGCTAAATTAAATATAATTCTGCAATGATCAATATTAATAATCAATAATTTAAAAAATAACTCCATATTGTCCGAAAGACAAAAAAATCTTTTGAAAGCACATATTGAGAAAAAGTTATTTGGTTAAAAGTTTAGTTTTTTTTTTTCTTTTGAATTTACTTTAGAATAATTGTGCATTATTTCACGAATTTTTATTTTTTAGAATTGTCCTTGCAAAAGGATCCAAACATTGAGATACAATGATTTCACAAATGAATACATACGATTTAAAACATTTAAAAAAAATGTAGAATTTTACTTTTGCCTTAATGAAATGTGTCATTAGTGTGGTTCGACTCGAAATAAACATTTTAGTAAATGCATGTGCCAGTGATTTGTCAGGCAGAAGGCAGCTTTATTCACATTATAAATAAAGTATGCAAAGTAAAAATTTTTATAATTTCCATACCATTGATAATGGTTGATAATATCGAAAGAAATCAAACTTTGAAACATGTATCTATTGCATATTTATAGTAAATAAAATTGCTATTTTGAAATTTCCAACCTTGGTATTTGGTAATGGATGCGATGGATAACAACTGATTTTTTTATTTTAAAGAGGCATTGGATGCCACCAGACACAAGCAGTCTGATATCTTCAAATCTTTCCTGTTAACCTTCGAAGTTCTAATGGAATGCGAGCTGAACCAAAAACGAGGGATCAACTACATATTTACTCAAGAGGGTTACCAGATCAGCCATGCTCTTTTAGTCGGCCTTAGAGATTTACAAAAAAATGGTTCATAGTGGCGAGGTAAATAGTTTAATGCTCAATATTTAAATAAACTGTGACTAATTATTATTTTATGATTTATTCTTCAGTTAAAAATATGATTTTCATTCAAGCTATTATATTACGAAGAGAAATTTCTTGACTCTACAGGGTGTCCCTGAATTCAGGGGCCACACTTTAAAGGAAGTTAAAATACACATAAAGAAGCATTTATTGTATAGAAATATGGGACGTAAAAATTGATTTTGGCAGCGGAGAACATTGACTCCAAGCTTCTATGCAAATGTTTTTTTTTTCTTCTAATGCAGCTGGCAAATAGACCGTGATCTTTCACCATAAGGGCTGCACTGATGTTACTCACTTTGCATTACCCAGGGGGTGCGTGTCACTTGATGGTAAGCCACGGACGCGGAGTAACAATGCCCCGCAACGCTATACGATCCTATTAGGACCGGGACCTAAGGCTTAAAGTGGATTGCGAACCACTACAAACACCCATGGGCAAAGCCGGGATTTGAACCCGATACCTGTGGTACCGAAAGCCTAGAGCGCTAGCCATTCGGTCATCAGGTCTATGCAAATGTACATTTATGTGCGACGACGCTTTTAATTTGCATATTTCCTTATGTGAGCCACTTTTAATCCATGTGCTACACGCAGACATGCTTTTCAGGAGGATATCTTAATGTGTGGGCATGTATTGTAAATGATTTTCTTTTTGGCCCATACTTGCCACCACATTGACTTAAAGGCACGATGTATCGCATCTTTCTGGAAGAGGTATTGCTAGAATTATTTGATGTCCAGTTGCCATTCGAAATGCCATGTGGTTTCAGCACGAAGGGGCATAGCTCATTTCTGTTCATAATCACCATAATTCCACATTTTGTCCTTTGATGGTGTAGACGAGATGTGGACCAGTCCTTGACCCCCGATTTTTTTTCCCGATTTATCAAGAAATATTCTTTTCTTATGGGGATACCTTAAGCTACTTATCTTCGAGTCTCCAATTGACTGTGATGAGTACTCACTGCAAAATTTCCAGTCACTGCTGAAACTGTTCTTGAAACACCTAAAATCTTCGAAAGGTTACACTAATCACTTGCTAGATGCCGCGATGTCTGTATCGATGTTTGTGGTGGCACATTTGAGCACTTACTGCAATTGTTATGTAATTAAAATAATTTTTTCATTTTTCATGATTTCTTGTTTTTTCTCTTATAATTTTCATTCAAACACCAGATTTATATACAAAAATGTTTCTTTATGTATATTTTTACCTTCCGTTAAAATTTGGCTCCTGAATTCAGGGACACCCTGTATTGAACACCCTGAAATTATTCATAATTTAAGTTAAAATTAACGGCAGTTAATTTAAAATGCAACTCATTTAAATTATTATATAATAATGCATTTCGTTATATTAAAATTCAGATTATGTAAACAATTATTATCAGTTAATTTAAAAAAAAAAAATTTTTAGAGATAACTATAGTTAATCACAATTTTCCTCATAGTGGAAGAGCGAATGTCTAAATAACCTTTTTTGTTTCAAATTTATTTTGAGGTATAGGGAATTAGACCAAAGTAATCCCAGCCTGATGTGTATAAAGTTACGGATAATTATTGTTAAGTAATTTTTTTTTTTTTATTTATTTTAAGCAATGCTATTTTTTTTGCTTACGAATGCATTAACATAGGTGACTGTTGTAATGAATGCTTAATTATTAAATATCTCTTGTGGGACTTTTTGTTTGTGATATTTTTAAGTTCTTTTAAATTATGCATTATTTAAAAAGTTTGACAATCGTTTTATATTTAATTAATAATGTGTTACTTAAGGAAAAATTTATGTACTGCTATTCATCCGAACCAGTTGGGACAAAATATCTTTAGAATAAGTGGGCAAGTATTTTATATAAATATTTTTGATTTCTTACTGTGAAATCTTGTTCACTTGTGAATATATAAATCCATTAGGATATTTTTGTCATAATTAAAAGTCCTAAACACATTCACATTCACTACTGAATGTAGATTGATTTTAAAAGGAAACATTCTGAAGTTGCACATTAAGCACAAAAGTAATCCACAGGTTTAGACAATCTTTGTCAAAATTTCTATATGAATAAAAATTAATAAAATATAGTGGGAAATAATGAAGGGAAATTTATTACAATCCTAATCAAATTAGATAAAATGAGATGGAATTTATTTTTCAGAAAGCGATTCCTCTCAGACACAAAGAATTACATTGGATGAATGTTCCAAAGTATTTAGCAACACTTTTCCAGTTATTGAAAACATTTTTAAGTCAAAAACTTCAAGATCGGGTAAGTGAAACATACTTACTCTAAAAAGTGTCTATACTTATTTTAAAATGCTCGATTCTTTCAGTTTTTGGAAGGAATTGAAACATTTTAATAGTTCTTATGAGAATATAAAAATATCTTATGGAATGAGATCCATGAGAACCTCATGCTTTTACGTGCTTTTTATGTGTGATATAAATGTGAACCAATCCCTCTTAAAATTTCAAGGAAAGTCATTCTTCTCTGTAAAATGCAGCTGATTATTATAGATCCTTTTATAGGTTCATATTAAGGTTTTATCTTATTTTTTTCTCATATATATTGGTCGGAGTTTCTTTTAGGGCTTTTTTTTATGTTGTTTCTCTTTTTATGTTTTCATAACAAAATTTTTGAGTGTTTATCGAATTAATTTCTTACAAAACTTAACTTTAAACTTTAATTTCTTATAAAGCACTATTTTTTTTAAAAAAAATTATGAAATCATAGCGATCCAAGCAAGATTTTCCAAGATCACTTCTTCTTTTTCAATTCCTACTATTAGTTCACACTCTTCCTATATACAGTTGGTAAAAAGTATTGGCAATTGCCTTAATTTATTCATATTGACAAATAAATAAAATGTTATGCAATTTTAGCTGTCGTAATTAAATACAAGACATCTTAGATATATAAAAATAGTAAAAATTTTATTTTAATTTGCATTTTCTACGATTTTTCTTTCAAAAACGAAAATTTGCATGTCAAAAAAAGTATTGGCAAAGTTTTAACTGCTATGCAAATTTTGTTACATTGAAGTCACGTGTTGCGACTGATAAGAAACTCTACCGGTATGAAGTCTGCAAAACTACTCCAAAAGTGTCTATGCATTATTTTGCGATTACTGCAGTAAAATGACTTCGAAATCGAAGGAGTTGGACGTTAGTGTTAAAAGCACGATTATTAGGCTCAGAAATGAAGGTTTAACTTATCGTGCTATAGGAGTGCAGTTCAATATAAGTTTACTTACTGTCAGAAGTGTTGTAAAAAGTTCAAGGAAACAGGATCAACGGAAAATAAGACTAGAAGTGGACGACCTCGAATATTTTCTACAAGAGAAGAACGTGTCATTATTAACAAGGTTAAGAAAAACCCTAAAATAAGTGCACCCCAGATAGCTAGAGATGATGCATTCACTTCGCAAAAGACTTTCAGCGTACAGACTGTACGGGATGTTTTACACTAGAGAAGTTATTATGGAAGGGCAGCTAGAAAGAAACCATTCATCTCGGAAATAAATAGGAGAAAGAGGTTAGATTTCGCAAAATCCCACGTTGATTTATCTGAAGAGTTTTGGAACACAGTTATTTTTTCCGACGAATCAAAGTTTAACATTTTCGGCAGTGATGGACGACGATATGTGTGGAGGAGGCCAAATACTGAATTGGAAAAGCAACATTTAACTGCTACTGTAAAATATAGTGGAGGCAGCGTCTTAGTTTGGGGCTGTATGGCAGCTGATGGAATTGGCAACCTGAATTTTATTGATGGTATTATGACAGCACGTACATACATTGACATTTTGCGCCATAACTTAAAAATCAGTGCACAAAATCTTGGCTTGGGAACATCTTTCGTTTTTCAACAAGATAATGACCCCAAGCATACAGCGAATCTCACCCGTGAATGGCTACTCTACAATGCTCTTCGCCAATTAAAAACCCCACCTCAATAGCCTGACATCAATCCAATTGAAAATCTATGGCACCTGCTGGATCTAGAAATCAAGAAACATAAAATTTCAAGTAAAGACGACCTCAAACGTTTACTCTTGCAAGAGTGGCACAAAATTCCCAACAGTACAACAAAGACCTTAGTTTCCCTATGAGAAATAGATTACAAGCTGCTATAGATGCAGAAGGTATGCATACAAAGTACTAAACATATACTGATTTTGTTTTCGCTCATAATTTTGCCAATACTTTTTTTATCATGTAAATTTTGGATTTTCTCGTAGATTTTGACTAAAAAATATTTAAATGAAAATTTCGTTATATTTGTTTGTCTTTTCTCCTTCTGTAATCGCTATGTTAAAATAAAATTTGTAAACATACTTTGTTAGCAAATATGATCATTTATAGGCAATTGCCAATACTTTTTTATCCACTGTATATCAAATTTTCAATCGTTAATAAAATACTTTTTTATTCATCCACTCAAGTTCAAATACATTTTTAAACTTGTAGTGGATGACACTTGATGCTAATACAGTCTTTTCAAATATTAATTCATTAATTAAATTTAATTAATTAATTTTAGTTTTTTTAGATTTAAGTTGCATGTATCTAATAATAGATGGCGCCAGATGTAAGAGGAAAAGGTCAACTTTTTTTCTAACATAAAAAATGAATGAAAATTATTTATAAAGGACTTTTTTCTGCAATAGAGTGAAAAAAAGTAGGAATTGACTTTAAAATTTTTTTTTATATTGCTTGTTTCTACTACTTTTATCGCAATTGTAATTACGTTTCTTTATCTCGGTCGTGCCTCGTTACTTCTGTAATGTAACAAAAGAAGAACGTGCCAATGTAAATAAACATTTCACAAACAACGTGTCTTTTCTATCGTAAAACACGAACTTCTGAGCTCATGATTGTTTGTTTCGATTATATTTGATTAATTATCGATTGTCACTTTTGATCAAAATCAATTCCTTTAAAATGTAACTGAACTTTGAAATTTTGTGGCTGTCTATTTAGCTTGCCATTGTTTGGTGCAATGAATGCGTTAGATTCAACAAAATCTCTCGAACTCTAATAGTTAATCTTACTACTCACAATCTTTCTTGTCACTTTTATACCTTTGCATGAGCTTTTGTTTTACTCAAAGTTGAGAAATGTTTCAACTGCTACTGAAATCGTTATATTTTTATTCTAAAATTGTTTAAGTTGAATTCTGAATTCTCTTACAATACTTATTAACAAAAATGTTATCAGGACATTGAATGTTTTATAATAAGTATATAATAATCAAACAATTTAACCTATGCATATGATAAAATTTAAAATAAATATAATTAACATAATTTTCTCCCACAAAAATGAAATATTCGTCGAGCCTTTAACATAATCATTATATGATAATATACAAATGTTGTAATATTTTTTTCAAAATTTTTACATACTAAAAGTCGTACTTTAAAATCGTTACATACAATAATAATATTAGTATAACAAAGTTACCAAAATATCTGACCCTTTACCTACTATATTAAAGTTTATAATAAATAATAATTCTGTAATAATTAGAATAGTATAAGAATTTAAAATGTTATAATTATTATAATTATATAATCTTTGCAATAAAGGACTTTGTGATGTCAAGAGTTAGTTAAGAATGTAATGTTGATGTTAAACAATAAACTCAGTGGTTTTTCACTTTTGTTCAAAAGTTGCCAACTTTTTATTATTGCTTTATTCGATTGGCAAAATTGTATTCCAAACTCACTGATCAATTATAATTGATAAAAAGTATGTCTTTTTAACAGCTGGCCTTTTTTCTAGTTTATAGTACTGCTCGAAAAATAAATGTTTGCATTGAAAAATTTATTTTAATTTGTATTTCAGATAATAATTCATCACGATATTTCTTCATTACATAAAACCTTTCCACCCAGTATGCTTCCAAAGGAATATGGCGGAACTATTCCGGTGAAAGAAATGACTGGTGAGATTAGATTTTTTTTTTTTTTTTTTTTTTTTGCACCTGAAAAATTTAAATTATTTAATACAAAGTACAAATATTTTAGAATAGTCAATTCAGGTAAGTGATTCAATACATTTTGCTTATATTTTTATGGGTGATTTTTCAACGTGCCACTGAAAGACATTCCGAGTAAG
This sequence comes from Caerostris extrusa, assembly GCA_021605095.1. Lineage (NCBI taxonomy): Eukaryota > Metazoa > Arthropoda > Arachnida > Araneae > Araneidae > Caerostris > Caerostris extrusa. The sequence goes on from BPLR01020924.1 coordinate 18,963, forward strand.
TCATTTTTTTTATGTATAGTAAATTTTACTGGAAATAATATTGATTGATAATAAAACGAAGCTCACTTTCTTTTGAAATGAGATTCAATTTTCTTGTTGAATTTTCTTATTCAATTATTATTCTTGGCACCAAGAATAATAATTGAAGCTGAGCTGCTGGTACAGTAAGTACTGACTATTGATGCAAAAGTTTTGAAAATATTGTTCTGCAAAATATTTGTATGAAGTGACTTTCAAGGAAAATTGGATATTATACCTTCTCTGAATAATATTTCCCTGAATTATTTAATATTAAAAATTTCTCTTCATATTATTTCTAGGTTTAATTCAAAATTAAGCCATATCTGAATGCTTTTACTAATGACCATTTCTTAATGTTGCTACTTTTAAAAGATTCAACTTTAAAAATCATTGAATAATTCAACATGCCGAAATGGTTTTCAAACAACATTCCTGACGAATCAAAATCTTTGAACGAATTCAGAATTAAATCATCAATTCCTGAACGAATCAATTATAAATAAATAAATGCCCAATAATGAATCATTCCTATTCAGCAATGAACCATGAAACAACAGTCAGGTATTATTCAGTTGAAATTCTGGTACAAAAGAGTTCACAAAAATGCTGCCATTAAATGTATTCATACATCTGTGGTTTCTCTTACTGGATTCTTCCTGTAACTGACAGTATTGTAAACAGTATCTTAAAAAAATGACTTAAAGTAATGCTTATAAACAACTAATATCATTTACCATGATGTGTATACCTTGAACAGTTTATAGCAGTTTTCAAAAGTACACTATATAGGTGATTTCGTTTAAAATTTAAAATTACGTAACACTTTCGATCATTTCAGGCCTAATAATGTAAAAAGTTTACTTCAGGAAATTGAAAGTAATTAATGAATTATTCAGTAATATTATGCTCACTAATTAATTTTTAATTGCACTATTTGAATCAACCCTTTCTTTTCACGACTTTCGTAGCAAGAAGATTATAAAGATTAATAATATCAATTTAATGCACTAATGCTACAACGATCCATTTACTTTCCAACAATACAAAATATTTTTGTGTTTAAATTTAAGCCTATGAATTGATAGACATGTTTAATATATTTGTGTGCTAGATGTGTTAGAAATCCTCAGTTAACAGTTTTGATTACGAAATGAAAGACTGAAACCCTTGTTATTAAATTTCTTTTAAAAAAATCGTTTCACCATTCTGAAAAAGTGAACATTTATTCGTACATGTTGTTGTCAACAACAACAACAACAACAAAAATTTATAGATAACACAGGACAATTTAAAACTTTTAAAGGTGATTTTTATAGGAAAATCACAGTATACATAATAATACTTTTTCGATTGAAAAGATTTGTAATTGTTTGAAAAAGAAATATAATATTGAAAACCACATTTAATTCAAATGTTTAAAAATTTGGTTGTTAAAATTTCAGGTAACCTTCTAAAGAGTATAGTACTTCTTAACATTATTTTCTCTTTAAAAACTTTAAGAATTTATCGTGAATGTTTTCTAATTATAATTGAATTGTTTAACGAATATACATAAACATTTAAATAATCTCTTCGCTAATAATCTTTAATCTAAATAATCTCTATATGTTTTAACAATATTATTTTTAATAATAACTTTCAATGATAATTTATTTGCGATTGTACTGCACATTATAAAATAAAATGAATGAATATGACAATAATCCCTTGCAATCTAATTAGTGTATGAAACATGATATGCTTTTAATTGGCAATTTTAGTTGACGTTTTTAGAATAAGAAGCAATAATCAGATATAAAATAGAGGAAAATTATGGGAATGAAGTTAAAAGATTTTTACAAAGAGAATAACTAATTCAAATACACCATAGATGCGATTATAAGAAAAATTTTGTAATTTCCGGTATCAAATTAAAATTGGAATTATTTTATCAATAATAAAACATTACGAGGGATTGGATTTGGTGCATAGATAACAAATTTGTCCACTCTAATTTAGGATTGAAGCTCAAACTCCTATATTATGAGACTTATTAAATACTATGAGGCATACGAAATGTTGTGAGAGGCGACATGCTATGAGAAACGTATTAAGTCAAAGTATGTCTCTATTGGTACATTGGAGTCTCATCTTATTGAAGTTTCTATTTTCTTTTTGCAGCGAGATGGATCGAAATTCTGGATTCGAAACGAGATCAAATATTAGCTCTGGACGAAATGAAAGTCGACGAATCCAAGAGACCGAAAGATAAACAATCGGGAAGAATTCTACCCCGTTTAGTGAACAGTTTGAGCAGAATGGAAATATATTGATATCCATATTTTAATCTTTTTTTTTTTACACATGCGTTGATGTAATAACGTGTGATGTTTCAATTATTTTATTATTTATTGTGACTATATATATATTAATAACTGTCACTTTAAACTTTGGTGTACAAAATAATTACGAAGATTTTATATATTTTGTAACAAATTGAACTTGATTTAATAAATATATCATTGTAACAATGTACTTTTACGTGGCATTTTTTGGATAATGTATCAACTTCCATATAACAAAACATTCCTTCAACACGGACATGTTCTAGAGGATTAGAGAAAATAACACAAATTCCTAAAATTAAATTTAGAGGACATCGCTTTAAAATACCATGTATAATCAATCAAATGGGTTCAGAGCTTGGCAATATAAATAAAATAATAAAACATAACATATTATATTAAAAATTATAGAGAATAGTTCAAATTTAGTCTAGCAATTAGAATACATTTTCTAAATAAAGATTCTTTCACTGAAAAATAATGAGAAAAAAAAATAATGAGGTGTTTAACTTCATGTGATGGGATTCCTGCAGATCTATGAGCGAGGAAAAAACAAGAGAAAATAACAGTTTATTTTTTATATATAATTTAAGATGTTGCTGAAAAAATTTCAAAAGATGCGATATTTCTCCATAATGAAACCGCATTTAATAATAATTAACAGTGATGACGATGAAAACATTTTTATGATTAATATGTTATATTTTTGATCAATAAATGTTTTTATAATTATATTTCTATGTTTTTAAAACAACATTATTTATCTTATATACCTTTTGCCATCTAACAGTCTTCTTTGTACTATTTCTTTGTTTCATACTGCATTGTATTTCTAGAAGGACAATGACCGTTTAACACGAAAACTCCTTGTTCTGCTGTACCTATATGCCTCTTTAACTAGATTATATAACTGACTTAATAATAACAAAAATCGCTGGAGCGTTTTTCTTAAATTCTTCCAAAAAATTTGGTTTGAATTTAATCAAAAATATTCTTTCCATAGCAAAACTGATAACTGGCAGGTTAAATTCTTTTTGAAGTTTTGTAAAATACCTTGTGTGCACTTTTTTACAATTGAGGCCCCATTTTACAAATTGTTTTATAAAATTTGTTTTTGCTGTTAATGGGACACTATTATATATCATTTCCTTCTCATGTAATAATGATAAGCATTTGTAGTACTTTGTTAAAATAAACTGTATCGAAGGCAAAGTAAAAAAAACTAAAATAAATAAATAAATAATTAAAAAAACCCTAAATTTTACAAATTTACAAACGCCATGAATAAGCGTCAAAGCAAAGATAACTATTTTCTACTGAATAAGTATTTTAACCGGGCTTCCTCTTACGCACTGCAAGAACGCCCTCTGTGACGTTCAGGAGAAATTTCACAGAAGAGGAAGTATAGCACAACCGCCTCTGCCGCTGAGAAACGTTTAATTTACAATCTCTCACGTAGAGGGGGAAATATATTTAGCACACAACCCTGTGTAACAGTTGACCGACAGACTCTCACCCAAAGAGGTAGTATATTCCGAGCATCCCGCGCAAACCAAGTATCGGGTTTTCAGATTAGAAGGGGAATAATGTAAATAAAGCTGTGAGTTCTCAAACTTGCTTCTCAAGTCTCAACACAACCCCACACAGTTACAATCCAGCTGCATAACCCACAACACTACAATATATATTATATTGCAGTTTAAAACTTCTAAAAATATTTAAGCACAGTGAAAATAGCTATGTGTAGACTGATTAATTTACAACGTTTATCAATTATATTTATATCAATTGTTTTAATTTGTGAACAAGAACTATTCAGAAAAACATATGAATAATATATATATATAACTACTAATTTAAGAATTATGAATGGATAATTGATTTTTTTTTTTAATATGTTGCATTTAAAATTATGTTGAATTACAAAAAATAGATATTATTTTAAAACTATTATATTTCCTGTGAATGCTATGAAATCTTACCTAATTAAAAAGTAGGAAGTTTTTAATTTATATTAATATTTGGTAAAGTAATTATCTAAACAAATTATATTTTGACGCTTTCAGCTTTTAAAGCGAGAAATTGTCAATATAAATAATTGTATATCTTATCACGAGCTAAAAAATATTAAAATTTGATATTCATTTAGGGTATGACTAATTGTATTATTACTGTCCCAAATAGTACCAATTGTTTTATATCTTACTGAAAATTGGAAGCACAAACATATATATATCTCCATTATATTAATTCATTCAGTTTCAATAATTCAGATTCCAATTATTTGTTGCTGTATAATAAGTTGTTTATTCCAGTGTAAGTTTTGAAACTCGCTATTTTCCATTTTTTGATTTCTATTGCCAAAAAGTTTTATGAAATATTTTTGTTACTCAAAGTATTATCTAATATTTATTAATTTTTAGTGGAGTTTGTATTTTAATTTATTGGATTTTAATTTTCTGGGCATCTTAATTTTAAGTTTAAGTATCTGTTGTTAATTTTTACATTATTTGAGAGACATCTGATGTTGACTTATCAGACCTAGAAATTCAGTTTTATTCAAATAGGATTCCTAAGATTTCGAGTTCAAGTTCTCATGGAATCCAATTCAGATGAGGGCATATTAATGAGAGTTTGTTTTGAAGCTGTCATAGAAACATTGTTACATAAAAACAATAATGAAAGAATTTTTATTTTTTTATATTTTCAGCAGCTTCGAATTGGATAAAGGGCAGATTCTTTTTATATTTATTTATGTTCATTACCTTAATCAACTCATAAGGTAACGAGATTAAAGTTTTTTTGACAAACTTAATTATAATTACTTATATATTAGAGAAAATGTTTAAAAATAAACTCAAATAAAATTTTATTGGAATCCAAAAAACATATTTTTTTTTTCTATGAAATAAGCATTTTTGCAATATAAAGGGCAGAAATAATGACATTTAATCAACATTTAAGTTAAAACAAAAAACAGCATTTAAATAAATCAAATATTTTTTAATTTCATGGCTTGACAGAAATAATGGAAATTTGATAATTTAGTTGAAAATTCAAAACTATCTGTCATTTCCAGAGAAACTTAAACAATTTAAATTCTAACAAATAGACTTGGAATTCCTGATATTTTTAGAAGTAAACAAAGTAAAAATATATAAATTAAACAAGTAGGTTTTAAATAAGAATGTTTTATGCGACAATCAGATAAGCATTCGTAAACGCAAGAAACAACGACCTCTGATCAATATTTATCTTTAAAAAACCGAAAAAAATCTAATATTATTATTTAAGGCATAAGCTGGAAAATTATTAATTATGCAGAAAAATCACAATTGCTAATCATTCTTGCCGAGATCAGGACAATATACTGATCATACCGGCCAGGACAATTTTCAACTAGAATGTTTACAGTATTCGAGTGACCTTTCATAAGCTCATTTTTAAAAAGTTACTACATATCAATAAAAGTGTTGTTTTTCATTTTTTTTTTTTTGGAAGTTAATTTTGAAAGAAAAAAAAATCACATAATCAAAACTAAAAAGAACTACAGTCATGAAAATTAAATTTCAACAATGTTTCCTACCTATACTTATTAGTTTATCTCCATTTATTTATCGAAACTGTTTTTATTTCTACCGTGACAATTTTTTCATTATTGTTGCGAATATTTCTTTATCGGAGTGAAATCTAGTTATTTCCAGCTAGAATCGCCTCCACGTCTCCCCTTATCACTTCAAAATGCCAAAAATGCGGTCGATTCCAGTTCCGTATTGAAGTTCGAGGATGAAGCGGCTTTCAATTTCAAGCATCTTATCTCATACCGTTTCATAAGGGCGTCATTTACGTCACGAGACGTAGTTTCATTCATTTGTTTCGTGTCAGCTGTAATCCGTGATTCTTTTTTTTTCTGTGTTGTTTCCTCTCACAGAGGGGAGGGTTTAGAACAGATCGATTGCATCCACTCGTCAAGGAACTTTTTCTTTTTGAAATGAAACGAAGTGGTTCCGGATAGTTGGTACGAAGATCAATTTGGAAAATGACAGTTATCTGCGGCAATGAATGAGTGGATATTACTGGAGGAAAGAAAAGGCGAGATTTGTTTACTCTGTCGCAATAAAGTTTGTTTTTAAAAAAAGAATGCTGTTTTGTTCTTTAACAAGTAATATATAAAAAAAAAAATTTCTAAAGTCAATTCCTACTTTTTTCACTCTATTGCAGAAAGTCCTTCATAAATAATTTTCATTCATTTTTAAATTTATCTGGCGCCATTTATTGGTAGATATAAGAAACTGAAATCTAAAAAAAAACTAAAATTAATTAATTAAATTTAATTAATGAATTAATATTTGAAAAAAACTGTATTAACATCAAGTGTTATCCACTATAAGTTAAAAAAAAATGTATTTGAACTTGACTGGATAAATAAAAGTATTTTAGGAACGACTGAAAATTTGAACAAGATATATATAGGGAGAGTGTGAGCTAATAGAAGGAATTGAAAAGGGTACTCAGGATTGAAAATTAAAATCGTAAATACCTGTAATTGCACACATTTTTTTAAATTTTCATTTCCATTTAAGTAAAAATAATAGATTTCCATGTAATGAAGATAAAGGCACCGAAAATTAAAAAAAAAAAAAAATGGTTATCTCCTTATAACAATTGTTATAATTATTATTTCTGTTATCATTATCTATTTTATATTATTATTGCTATTTAAATAAAATTGATTATTTTTCTATGTAAAGAAAATTAAAAAAAAAAAAAAAAGAAACAGTTCTAAAGATGACCCATGCAGTCAAGAAATGCATTTATAGAGTCCTTTACGCTAACTTTTTTGAATTTCAGAAAGACATTAAAGAAGCTAGACGAATTTTGACCCAAAATGGGGGAAATTATTGTTCTACATGTAAGATCGTCTTAGCTTGTTGACAAAACTACAGCAAGAACACCGATAGGCCAACATTAGATCCTGGAGAAGCACAGCTTGAAAACTATCTCCAAGAGCATTACCTGGAATTCTCACTCTCAGATCCGACATCATTATTGTTGTAGCTTGCTGGCTTACAGGTTCAATTTGTCCATACCTGATTCAATTCGTTTGTAAGGCCTCTATCAGCTTAGAAACTCGACGTAGTAATCACTCTCCATACATCTGAAATATAAAATACAGTTATATGTATTAAAAAAATCATAACAGTCGTATGAAGTATATAAAAACATCTTAAGTAATTCCTTGTGTACTTATAAAATTAGTAAGATTAAATCAATGAAAAATTAACTGAATTACCTTTCATTTCTCAGGCTCATCAGAAAAGAAACGGGATACAATAAAAATAAAAGAAACAACAAATTTTAATAGTTAGAAAGCGCAAAAATGGATTTATTTTCACTAAGAATGCGTAAGCATAATAATAATAATAATAATAATTTCAATTAAAAATTTCAGTCAATAATTTGTGGATGCACAATATTTTTTGTTTTTCATCTGGTGTGTAGATGTACAGATTTTTAGAAATAACAGGAGACGCAAAGTTGTCTGTGTGAAAGACAAGGTAGAAGTAGGTAATACCTGCCTACTGTATTGAAGGCTCAGTATAATTAAAGTAAATCAAACTCACTCTGTCCCATAATGATAGTAGAAAATAAAATAAGTATAGAACGCAACATATATTCTTAAAAACTAGAACAAATTAAACAATAAATTAAAAACATTACGTTTAATTTTTATTTTGAGTGTTGAGATAGTCATTGGATTTTCAATAATTTTGTTACTTCTTTTAAAATTCGTAGGTATATCCCTTGGCTGCGAAATTTTGCTTTCCCTATATTCCCCATAGATTATAGATTACCTCGTTTTATGGGTTTTCAGAATTCGGAACAATGTAAATTTGGGAACTTTAATGGTGGGAGCTGTTAATCTTATGGTGCCTCATCTGCTAAGAGGAAGTTTCTCTCCATACTTTTCGTATAGAAGTGCCCAGTTTTGTTTTTCCAAAGAATCAATAATAGCATAAGATTCACCTTGACAATTATTTTTGGAAGTACGTTTCCAAATTCTTGATGTGCACCTAAGTTGTTTGCAGCTAATCTAATTGCACATTTCTGCAACTTTTCGTTTTTCTTTTGATGCATCAAGAATTGGACAATAGCAACTCGGTCTTTGAAAACTTTTTTTTTCCATCTTACTTTTACAATGGGTTGATACTCAATTGAAATAAAGCTCAGCGGATGAAATTAGAAAAATAGTTATAATTCGTAACAGTTAGGTTAATCTAAAAATTGAAAAATGTATCAATACAAATGACAGATGTCCTGAAACATTGATGTTGATTGAAGGTTTTGCGATTTTGCGCTGGAACATAATTTACAGCTGCATTCGCCAATATTTACTTTTTATATATTCTCTTGCTACCATTATTATGGGACAGAAGGAATATGATATATAGGAATTTCCACTCCAAATTTTAACCTTACCTTTAAACCCTTAATACTACCCTGAAAAGGTCTTTCATTTGCATTGCATATAAAAGAAATCTTGGAAAATTTCATTCAGGCAATTTGAATTTCGATGGGAAATTCGTATTCGCTGCCAAGTCTACTCGTTTTAAAAGCAGACAACCAGGGAATCTGCTACATTCGCACAATGACTAAAGCACGAGTCAAATTTATATTTTATATACCTAACTTATTATTACTTAAGTGATTTACTTACGTGATAATCACCCAATAGCGTCCACCAGTTATTCGTAGGAAAGGTAAGCATCAAGGTTTGACGGCAGAAAAATCGATTGCTTGCTAGGGAAAGACACACCGCAAAGCAATTTTGAAAAAGTTGAATGGTTATTGGGAAATTTTTTCATCTCATTTTCTTATGATATTATGTAAATTAAAATTTTAATTACTAAAAACTAAAATTATTTTGATTGTAATTAAAACCCCTCTTCCTCCCCTGTTACACCTCTGTGTTTGAATCCGTGTAATTTGGCCACTTGCCAATTTTCCACGTCATAACTAATCAAACAATAGTGGGATTTCGATAACTGAGGCTCAGTGTTTCTAGATTTAAATTATATTTTTACATTAAATGCAAAAATGCTATAATTTCATTAAAAGGTTTTTCTTTTTTTTCAAATTCTAAATGCTGCAAGAACATTATTACGAAATATTTCTTAAGTCATATTAGTGTTATGAACAATTTCGTAAATTTTTTATTATTATGAATATCTCGGAAGTATTATACTTTCATATATTTTTAATTAATAAAATAGTTGTCCTAATAATAATCAAATATATGATATTGGTTGGTGATTTACCTTTTGTTTTTGGAATAATGCGCCAATTAATTCTACATAATTTGCTTCATTTCTCCCAGAAGTTCCTTAGAGAAAATTCAGGAAGAATGAAGGAATAATTTCGCAAATTGAGTATTACAATTAGAAGAAGCTTCTGTGTTTCGAGGGTGGGTAAAAGAAAATAGAAAAGAATTGATTTTTGGGCCATCAAATAGCATCAATCTGAACTGTTTCGCACTTGTTTAAATTTTAACATTGAAATTTAGAATTGTTTAATTATTGCTTTTCTGAAAGCTTTAATTAGCAAAAATGCAGAAACAATTTAATTCCTAAAGAACTTAAATCTTTTTATTCAAAAATCCATATATCCAAATACCATTAAACGTAATAAATACATATATCATTTAATTTCTAGAACATCGTATCTTGATAGAATCAAAAAAAAAAAACTCCACTATTCTTTTAAAACCAGTACTATTAATATAACCTATTATACAACATTACCTTTACGACAACAATTGAATAAATATTATGATTAACGTTTTATGCCTTGATTAAAAATTCAAATAATCGTCTTTAGCTAAGGACAATTACAGAGAGTAAAAAAGTGAATTTAAAGGAAATTTGACAGTGCCATCTCTTAGTCAATTGCCACATTTTTTAAAAGGAATCAGCATTCAGTTAATAATATTATTAGCTTTAAATAAATTTGATTTAAATTAAAGCAAACCTAAACGGAGAAACAATTTAAAATGCTTTTACATGTAAAAATTCAATTTATTTTACAGTGTCAGGTATTCAACGAGATAAATCTATTCGCAATATTTATGATATTATGGTATCTGAGCTTGTTGCAAATAATACCGAGTATATAATTTGAGTGCTTCAGTATTTAAGTAATCTGGTTTACTTTGGCTTTTCTTGAAGTAAAAGTATTGCAAGTAGCTGGTTTATCAACCAGGGAAAAACCATTCTCTTCATTTGGTAGCAAAATTCAAAAAGACATTTATGTTGCAATTTTGTCAGACTTCCTGTATTGGAGGATTTTTCTCGAATTAACTATAATATAATCTGTCCTGTTTTTCCTCCAGAATTTAAATTTTTCAACTGTCAAATCATTATTTATTGTTCCTGAAATGAAGTCATCTATTCACTAACTAGCAATTAATTATTTATTGTTCCTTAAAGAAGTGATTTCATCTATTCACTAACTGGAAATTCGTTATCTATTTGTCTGTAAGTAATTCCATCTATTCACTAACGGCAATTTATTATTTATTGTTTCGTAAGTTTATTATTTATTCATCTATTTTGAAGTAAATTTTAATTATTTTATAAATGTTATTAAGCGGGAAATGAATTTTGGGATAGTAAATGATAATTTATTTTATTCCACTTCAGAATTAATTTTGTCTCCTATAAATTTCTTTCGATCAAAAATAGCTAATCTTTTTGGTTTACTACAGAATGGAAAAGCAAATTTCTGAAACGTAAATCTATGTTTTCATTTTATAACTTCACTGGGATCTTATGGCGGATATCGCTACAGTTTGATGTAGGAAAAAAAACTTCACTGAGAAACATATTTTTGAAGGTAAAATTTGACCAAATTTCCAAATCAATCATTTTTTAAAAATTTTAAATTAGCTCTTTTTGACGATGGACAGATAGTATGGCATTGACTAAAGATAAATAGAAAGCGCATGTTATCATCGAAATTTTTGTGGCATACTGACAAAGAAAAGGAGATAGGGGACATCTTTCTCATAGAAGAGATAAATCGACATCAAAATATTTTATCATGTTCACAATACACGTATTATATGAAATTCTAGATGGTTTTAATGTTGCAAGTTATGTCACTACAGATGAATAGTGTTTTATTGTGTCAGCTATCAATTCCTCGAAAAGTCCGAAGATTAACTCTCCTCTTTGTTTTGACACCACAGTAGGAGTGGAAAATTGAGTCGATTTTGAGTCTCCATTCCTGATCTACTTTCAATAGAAATCTCTTGAAGTTAAAATTTGCCTTATAACAACGTGCTAAGTACAACTAGCAAATGTAAACATAACACCCAACTCGTTTTCGCAAAGTGCAGCTAACAAGCTCTGTTAAAAGTTTTATTTGTATTATTAACAGCAATATTTTTGATCCTAAGATACGTATTTCAGAAAGGAAACTTATGAATTTTAATTAAATGTGAGCATCAAGGCTTAATATATTTGCTATTGACTCCTATAGTTTTAAAATCCAACACATAGAGATTCATGTTATGGCACAACCAAGAACAATTTACGTAAAAAAATACAAGCATCTCCCTCATACATTCAGTTAAGAAGCATCACTTTTATTTTGTTTCCATAAATATAAATATAAGTATAAATTGAAGTATATGGGTTTACAATTATTATTATATATAAAGGGAAAAACCTGTTCACCATACTAGACTTTTGATTGACTTTTACTTGACTTTATTGATTTTTGTTGAAAATGTTGTGATTTCGACTTGAGAACATTCTTATAAATAATAGTTCATTTGTGATATGTTTAAGTAGATAAGAAAAAAACTTAAAGGTACAAAATGACATTTCAGTCTCTGCTAAATCCATGTACATTAGCGTACTCAAGCAAAGATATGGTTTTATTTCAAGAATCGTACATATTTGAAGACGATTTGTCTTATATTCATAATATAGAACAAAGAATAAAAAACCTTAACAGATTTCTACAAATATTAGCCTCACTCAATAGTTAACGCATCACAAATAAACTATTATTTATATTAGACTCACTCATATCTAGAGGTTCCTTTAAAGTGAAATAGAATTTCCTATTTTGAAATTGCTGATTGTGAAAGTGTTCTCAATATTTGAATTAACATGCGTTTATGAGTCAACGTTATCGATCATTGTATTTTTTTAAATTATGTCAATAAATTAAAAATTAAAGATAGAGTTATGACCAGTCAGCATAAACATGAGAATCTTGAACAAGTAAAACTCATCATCGTTGTAGTAAAATTTGGTTATTATTTTTAAGCAGGATCGCTGTTGCTTGTCTGGAAATTCAGAAGAAGTCCGTAATTTGATGAAAGATTAAAACATGGAAATCAATTTGGCTCTTGTTTCTTAAAAATGGAAACTCCGAAATAAACAGTATTTTATTCAACGTTTTCTTATTTAATGAGAATTAGAAAAATAAAATTCAATATTAATTATATTAAAATTATAAATATATAAAAATATATTATAATTTTTTATATTTATATATATATATAGATTAAATTAAATATTTATTATTATTTATTAATTATTAAATTCTTAATGCACTAACAACCTGGATGCAGTGTCCTTATCTATTTTTTATACATAACTTCACTGTACTTTATCTAACACAAGAGTATCAACAATGTTGGCCAACTAGATGTCAACCTTCTGCGAATGTTTGTTTCGAGAATTCATTACATACTACTGTTCCCAAAAAGAACAATTATTTTTTATTCAAAAACTCTTTATTTATTCTTCCAAATTTATTTCATCGCCTTCAAAGGAATCCCCTCCGGACACAATACACTTATGGCGACTTTTTTTCCAACTCTCAATGCATGCTAAAAAGTCATCGGCAGGGATGGTTTTCAAAAGGGTGGTTTGAATAATGTGGTTGTGGAACGACATGAGTTTCATTTTTGGCGAAAAAGTCACAAAGAATCAATGTAGTGGGAGCTGACGCATTCAGTGTTTTCGGTACCAATCGAGATTAGACGCTTTTGAGGCCCAAAATGGAATGGACCGATCCTTTTGATATTCCAACATCATCAGCAAGATCTCTAATTGTAAATCGACGGCTTGAAAGCACCAAATCTTTAATATTTTGGACATGAGCTACGTCGGTTGAGGTTGAGGGTCGACCAGAGGGATCTTCGTCTTCAACGCGTTCTCTGCCTTCTTTTAACTGTTTATACCACTTGTAAACATTTCTTTCCGATATAGAAATGTTCACCGAATCCCTTCTGCAACATTCTATACGTCTTCGTATTCTTCAAACAAAATTTAATACAAGTTCTTTGCTCAATTAATTCAGACATTTCAAAAATCGCCGGAATCAGTTTGAGCGTCTCATAAAGCCAAGCGTAACTCAAACACTAATGATTATTTTGACATTAAATTTCACACAAATGTCCAGGACAGTGCCAGCAACCTAAAAAAGAAAACAAATTGAAATTTCATAAGCCCCGGGAATTTTAAATTGAAAATGGGTCTTACTTTTTGGACACAGTGATATTTTATTTGTTTGCAAAATAATGTTTGCTTAAAATTCTTCGCAACAATGTAGTTGGGTATGTATGTAACCAGACAATACAATAAAGGTCTAATTTGAATCATTACTTATTCGTGTACAAATATTTTCAGGAAGGAATATTAAAAGTTGATAAATAATCTTATTTGATAAATATTCTTTGCGTTTGATTGCTACAAGAATAATATATATATATATATACAATGGCAATACACAATGGAAAATATGTTCAGAAATGTGACCCAGTCCTGCTTTTAAAGAAATAGCAATTTGTATTAAATTTTCTACATTTATTTTGTGTTATTCTGTTCATTATCACAATATTATTAAAATTCTTAAATTAATAAACTCCTGTTTCGTTTTTCTTTCTTAATTTTTAGGAGTTTGGGTTTGTTGTTCCACGGTCATTTTATGCACACTTTAGGCTTGTTAGACCGGGACCTACAGTTTAACGTGGATTCCGAACCCCTAACAAACATCCATGCCACCGCCAGGATTCGAACCTGATGCCTGTGCTAATTTTTAGGAGGAGAAGGCGTTCTGCGTCACATGTATCAACTTAGAAAGATAAGTAGACCATTACTAATACAGATTTTTATTTATTTGTTCTAATTTCTTTTTAACTACCCGATGTATTCTTATGAAAATATTCAACCAATGGCTGTAGGAACAATGTAATTTCGTGAAAACTACTTAAATTATTAATCTTTATTAGTTGAAAACAATGTTTCCTTTGGAAAAAAATTGAAGGAAATACGAAGCAAAAATTTAGCTACCGAAGTGTGGTACTTATTTAAAATAAATTTTTCTACCTTGATATGTTTCCAGTTATATTTCCTATTAGATATCACATATTTTTTTCAAAGCAAGGGCAAAAAGAGCGCAATCGAACCTCTACTATTACCGGTATGATTTGTACACTCAGAGAGAGTAGCCATTTCACTTGTTGGAACCAGATAATAGCGGGATAAAGGATAGATTTTTGATGCAAGAAGTCTAATAATAGATATCACATACAAGATAAATTTTAAACAATCTGATTATTGAACAATTCTCTAGATCTTTTCGCCATTACAATTTATTAAGTAATAAAATTATTTATATCGACAAAATTTAGAAAATTAATGAATATTCTGTAATGCATCCGTCTTATATTAAAATTGCCAACTGTTACAGAAAATTATTCTAGGTTTATTTATAACCCTCTAAAAATTGATTGCATTTCGTTTCATTTTCAAAAAAAAAAAAAAAAAAAAAAAATCATGAAATTAATCTTTTTTATGATCTCTAAAATGTTCGCAGTATCACCATTATTTTAAACAAAAGTTTTGAGTTTAATAAATCAAATAATTTGGTTCATTATTTTGCATTTACTTATTCCAGTTACTTACAAAAGCCCGACTATGCCCAAACTTTGCCCGACTCGTGGCTTAGTGGCAACGTGCGCATCTGGTGAGCATTATGGCTGAGGGTAAATCCGCTGGCGGTTTTGTTTTAGACACTGTCTCAAAAAAACGAGGAGAATTGATAGCGTTTGAGATGTTCAGCATCTTACCTCGTTAGTTGGACTATCTGGTTGGAATTTTCCGGATTTTATTCCATATGATACGCGCATGTGGCGTAGTTCCCTATGAAAATTTTCCTTCTTTAGTGTCACGGAGCCAAGTCAGACTTCTACCTACAGGTGCTCCATCATAACAAAAGCTGCCCCATCCATTCAATACTTCTATGAGAACACACGGGTTCATGGACTTCGTCTAGATCAGGGGTGGCCAACCCAAATGATCTTGCTAGCCACTAAAAATGAAAATATAAAAAATATATAAATATAAACGAAAAAAAAAAAAAATGAAATCATCAGAAAATATTTATTTTACTAGTGCGATATTTGTTTCTCCACTCTTTCACTTAGCTTTTACAAATTGATCTCAATTTGAGTATTTGCACATCGTAATTGGTGCTGCAGGTTAGCATCCCTTATGTTTAAGAGTGTTTTGTATTTGGTCAATTTCATTTTAAAAAAAAAAAAAGGTGTAAGTGTAAGTTGAGCCAAAAGTGCTAGCAACTTTAACTAAGAGTCTGGTTTACTCTGCTATCAACAATTAACAGTGCGTATTAAGGGATGGTCATTGCGTCACTGATGCCACTTAAAGTGAAATACAGAACCTGTTAAATTAGATGTTCCAAAATGAGCAAGTATCATGAGTTTGCAGGAAATAAATTAATTATTCTGCGAACTCATAACTGTAAACTCATAAATAAAACAGGCAATATCTATAATATATTCACAAGAATATTATTTTAAAATCAAAGTTGATATTTTCACATAATTAATTTTTTTCTCATTAATTTTTGAATATCTGGATGCATACATAATGTATTTTTTTAATACGTAAGTTTTCACTACTTTGGCCATTATAAAAGGAATATATTTTGTAAAAGTGGGATAAACATCACGGGCTGGAAAAATATTCAAGGCAGGTCACGGGTTGGCCACCCCAGGGCTGGATGTTGCTGTTGACAAAGAGGGATAAGAAACAACAACTTTTACAAAAGCATTTTATAAAACATATTTTTCGTCTTTTCTAAAATCTTCCGTTTTATTTCAATTTTAAATAGGAATAATACACTCATATCCATAAATTAAGAATAATGAAGTTCTGGCAAAGAAAGAGACAGAAGCAAAACAAATTTGACTTATTTGTAAAGTCTATTTATTAAACAAAAGGTAAAGAGCAAAAAAGATGCTATATGTTTGACATAATTAATAAAAATTGCGATTTTTACTCCCTGGAGCAAATTTAAAAAAAGAACCTATTTACAAAAAACAGTATAACATGGTTAGTATGAGGGTTAATATGGAGTATGTCTCCCGGACAATGCAATACAGGCCTTACAACGCCTAGGCATGCTGAGTATCAAATTATCAATCTGATCTTGGGGAATATTACACCACTCATCAAGCAATGCCCTCAGTTCCAGTTGACAGGTGGGAGGGGTTGACGGGCTGCAATTCGTCGGCCAAGCATATCCCACACATGCTCTATTGGATTCAAGTCCGGTGAGTATGCTGGTCAATCCATACAGGTGATATCCTCAATTGAAGGCATTCGTCTACAATGTTTGCACGGTGAGGACGGGCGTTGTCATCCATAAACAGAAATTCAGCACCCATGGCGCCCCGAAACAAACGTAGATGTTGTTCCAGAATGGCATCCCGATAGATGTGGCCTGTCATCGTTACACTCTGAACATGCAGGTCAGTTCTGGAAATAAGAATAATTCCTCTCCAAACGAGCCATCCTGCACCACCGTAACGGTGTCGTTCAATGGTGTTCTCTTGGTGGTAACGGGTACCTGGCGCTCTCCATATGAAAGTACGGCGAGAATCAGACTGCAAACTAAACCTGACTCGTTGGAAAACATCACACAAGACCACTGTTAGGGTGTCCACAATACATGCTCTCTACTCCAGGTTAATCGCAGGCGACAGTGAGTTGCGGTAAGTGGAACACATCTGACAGGCCTACGAGCATATAGACCAATGTGCTCTAAGCGTCTGTACACGGTCTGCCTTGAAACTGTCGTACCGGTAGCTGAAGAGAGCTGACGAGACAGGTCTGATGCTGTGCTCCGTCTGTTTCTTTTGGCAGTAACTGCTAAATACCGGTCCTCATTCGGCGTTGTAACTCGGGGGCGACCTGTGCTGTAACATCTACTCACATTACCATCATCTTGGAATCGTTGCCAAGAGGTGGTACTCTGGGCGATTCCAAGTTCCTCGGATACTTTCAGCTGGGTACGTCCACATTCCAGTCGTCCGATAATTCTACCACGTAAAAAATCATCCAAATGCTTCCTTTGTGCCATAACTATGCGGTTATTGCACTGAAAGGCTTTTTAAAGCGCTTGTGAACAATTTTACTTCTTTGCCACCATTCCTTATATACCCCTCTCTTACACTCGTCATTGTGACGTACTATCCGCGCCATCTGGTGGTTTCCTGTAATTTGCATATTCTTCTTCAAGATGTGTGTGATAAGTCTACAGGTGAAATTTTTTTTTTTTTTAGAGTTCAATTTCTGTGTGGTTCTGAATTATCCTTACTTTATGGACATGAGTGTAAAAACATATGGTATTACTCTGGCAACTAACGTCTAAATAAATTTAAGAACATGATTTCTCCACATATATCCTTCCGTTGTCATTGTCCAAAGCATTATCACATGATCTAATGACAACATTTAAAAATACCAACTAGATAACATGACCATCTCTCACTTATACGTCTGAGAAAGAGACAATGATGAATAAATGAGGCATATAAATAACTAAAAATCAATGTTTCTTAAAGCAAATTAATTTTTAAAAAGCAATAAAATGATATATAAAATAAAAATACAGCAAGGATTTCATTTATCAAATTAGTTTGGATAGTGAAAATTTAAATAAAGTGCAAAATTAATAAAAAATATTTATATACCTCATATTTTTTGAATAATATAAGAATTAATGATTTTTTCGCTTTTCCACGTTATTTAAATGTCTTGTAAACTTTTTTAACATTTATTGATTATTGAATCAGATGAGTCACCATAGAGCTAGAGATGTTGGTAAATTCAAATAACCTCGAGATTATCTCTGAAAGATGAATTCATAGGAATGGAATTTATGAAAAAGTACATTTCAGTGAAAATCTCAATGACATAAAATTGATATATATTTTTGCAGAAATTGAAAATCCGATAAGATTTCGTTATACTTTTCCCTATGACCTTTGAAAGTCGACATATAATTGAGAGGGAGCGATTTGGGTCCACCTCCTCGTGGTGCCCCCTGGAAACGTCACTTAAGACGGCTAAGAGACCCATACATCTCCGCGGGTGTTCTCGAACACGTTCTATAGCGTGAACGTTGATGCCCTGGAGTACAAGCCCAGTTGCGGGCAGCCAAAGTGTTGTACTTATTACATATCACCCTATCCGTGGAGCCGAATAAGGCGGATCCAGCTTGTATTGGTAGGTTCTGTCGTGCTTCTGGCCATTCAGTTCTCCGTAAGCCTTCGGGCAGGTCGGTATATCTTAATTGAATATAATTGAGAGAAACACACAAAAGAGATGAAACCTAAAATAAATTTTACTGTATTTTATGGTAGAATACATATATTTTATTGCTCACTCATTTTCAGTCATTGTCTCTTGAGATTTCATTTGAACCATCTTCTTAAATACTAATTCATTTATTGGTGGTACTAGTAACTATTTAACTAATTACTAACTAACTATTTTAAAAATTTAAATAAATTCTTATGAATTTTTCTGATTAATAATCAGTAACAAATACCTTGTGCCAAAAGTTACTATAGCAATGTGCCGTTTATATTTTATTTTCTTGTAGCATATTTTATTATGAATATTATTATATTATTATCGTAGTTTATTATAAATTTAGAGTCATCCTCACCCGTATTTATTGTAATAGGGTGCCAAATTACTGAATTTCAATCCAAGTTGAAGTACAATCCAGTTAAGTCTGAACAAGAAAATATTCTTTAAATTACAATGCGTATTCTTAATTACAGAGAAATTGTTGAGATATAAATTTCATTTTAAATTATAATTTTATATTTCTAAGTGTCATTTATCGAAAGAATTCTTTAATCATGGTGAAATATCGCTCAGCATGAAATGATCTGATTGTCTGTTTTCAGTAGCGTCAATACGTGCTTCCCTGTAAATGAAGTTTAGGAATGGATACTTTCTTAATTCTATGTTTTTACAATTTTTTTTTCCCTCTGTGTATATTACCTTTTGTTTACTGTTTACAAAAAAAGACGGAAATTAAATGAATTGCTCCTTATAATGTTTATTATTTTTTGTTTTTAAAGTAAATATTTTTTACTCGATTACAAATATGAAACAATTTATTTGTTTCACGTCAGAGAAAAAAAAAAAAAAACCTTGTGTATAACTACAATCTTTGTTTTTTTTTGTAATTTTTTCAGCTGTTTTTCACGTATAGATTTTGAAATTTTATATTATAAAAAAAACCTAGTAGCCCTTTTATATATTGCACCTCATTATACTGAGCATTTGGATAATTCCTTTTAAAATACCGGCGTTCTGTCGTGCTTTGTCTCCTGACATTCCGGGGCAACTGCAACACGTAATCAACCATTATACATTTTTGAAAGATGAAATATCATACGAGATAATAAATGAAGCTCTCCCTAAAAGGGAAGGCAATGTTGTCACGTGAATGCGTAATGTTTTTCGAAATTCGAAGCATGAGAAACGCACGATCCTGTCAAATCGTATTCCGCAATAAAAATCACTTCTTCAACTGTAAACAAATGATGGTATTCGCAGGAATTCTTTTATTTTGAACAGGCTCTTCGGATAAATGCGTGCATCGCATTCGTCACAAAATAAATTATGGAATTATGCATCTGAATCATTTTTTCGAATACAATAGACCAGGGATTTTCGAACTTACGAAAAATACAAGTAATACAAAAAAATTTTTTTAAGTCAATTGTTTCAGTTTTTTTAAAGTCAGTCTTTTTTTTTTAAGTTTATCTGGCACCCTCTATTAGTAGATATATGCAACTTAAATCTAAAAAAGACTAAAATTAATTAATTTAATTTAATTACTGAATTAATATTTTAAAAAAACTGTATTAACATCCAGTGTCATCCACTACAAGTTCAAAAAAATGTATTTGAACTTGAGTGAATGAATAAAAAGTATTTCATGAACGATTGAAAATTTGAACAAGATATATATAGGGAGAGTGTGAGTTAATAGAAGGAATTGAATAAATATTGAATATATAATTTCGAAAAATATAAATATTGAAATACAAATATTTACAATCCAGAAGAAATTACAATTTCAATAATTACAGTCCAAAAATAATCACAATCCGAACAATTGTAAACCAAAACATTTATAATCTCAATAATTACAGTACAAAAATAATCCCAGTCTCAATAATAACAGTACAAAATAATCATAGGCCCAATAATTACAAATAATTAAAAATAACCATAGTCTCAATAATTAAAAATAATTAAAAATAATCATAGTCTCAATAATTATAATTTAAATGTTTAAAGAACAATAGAAAAAACTTAAACAGCCACAAAAAATGCAAGGTACTTCTAAAAAAATATTTTCATTTAAAGTAATCAGTGTTAATGAGTGGAATGTGCTTTAATTTTTTACGTAAAATATTGATATTCTGGGGTTTTTTTGTGCATATTGTTTTATGAATTTCTTGAATAGTTTCATATGGACGCTTAAAAACACTGGATTCTAATGTTTCCAGAAGACTGACGAAATAAATTATAGTAATTTAATTATATATTAGAATAAATTCTTTGAATTTTATTTAGACGATTTACTAAACATAATATAGTAAGTGATAATATTATAAATAGTTAAAGAAATTTTGTGCTGAATCCCAGGGTTAAATTATTCAAAAGACGCTGCAATAGATCATACTCGTCAACTTGAAAAGTGCAAAATGAGAAAAAAAAAAAACTTTTCGGAAAAAAATTAACTGCTAGAAATCGACATCGAACCTGATTGCAGAGTGACTAGCGCTCTGGTGACAAGGGCCTGAAGTTTGTGGCACCTTGAGACCTTGTGGTGGCATGGATGCTTGTAGTGGCTCAGAATACACTTTAAATCACAAATCTCGGTCTGATATGAGCGTAGGGCTAACAACCCCCCTCAAAAAAAAAAAAAAAAGAAACTATCTCCTGTCTTGAAATCTGCCCGTAGGCAGACGTGCCTGGACCACCAAGGGGCCGAAGAAGAAAAATAGAGATAAATTTAATTTTGGATGCCTTTAAGATAGAAAAAAAAATTGTTTTCTGAAGAGGATCAATTGTTTGCAATTTCTTCAAATCTGCTTAGTGAAATTTATTATTTCATTGTAAATTCACAGTTAAAGTATTTAGAATTTTGTCCACGAAAATGGAATTCAGCTTTACTTTTAGCAATTTAAAAACGAGCTCATATTGAGCACTGATTTGAGGTAGTGATTTTTAGAGGAGTCTCAACTCTCAAAGGAATAGCGAAAAAAATGTGGAAAATTGTCCTTTTTTAATATTTTTTGAAAAATTTAAAGTTAAAAATTGACCTTTAAATTTTTTTTTTATATTTATATTGTTTACTTGTCCTTTTAAAATTTTCTTACATTGTTGTAAGTACTACAGTTACTTTTATTCAATTTTTAATTCTTGTGATTATTCACACACAATTATTCAAAGATGATTTATTACATTTATATAATAGAATATAGACTTCTTACAATGTGTTTTCCTATTCTTTTGCAACTTGCTGTGGGAAGGGGTGGATCGTTGGAAAATGTTAACGAAACGAGATCGCGAGCCAAAAATGCTTCAGAGCCACTGCTGTGAGATATGGTTAATATGGTTTTTACAGAGAGATGTATATATATAAATTTGATAATCCCCCAATCTACTAATGCCTAGATATCGATATCAACAGATTCTAATATTCAGATTGTAATGCTGAAACCTTTTTGCAACCCACTTCTCGTCATTTTATTGTTACTACAATCTTTCACCGGCATTTTGGGAAGAAATTGAAATTGATTAACAAAATATGAAATATTAAATTAAGAACAGACACAAAATCGTTTTTATTAAGGTCAGTTATCTTAATGTAATTTTGAAAGCAGAATTCGACATCATATTAAAAATTTTGTATATTGTACATTTTTTCCGCAAATCGAATTTTTATTCATTTTTACCATATTTGTGATATAATAAGCTGTTTAAGAATAAAAATAAGCAGTTATAAGTAGTTTAAGAATGAAATTGTTAGTGTCATTTAACAGCAACAAGAAAAACCTATTTCTGTTTGATATCTTAATAATATAGGAAGTAATGATAGGTATAATTTAAAATAAGTATAAGTGCAATAGTATTGGTACAGTAAGTAAAAAGCAGTTCTAGAGAATCCGTTTTCACCAGAACCTTAAAAATGACTTGGTGAAAGCGTTCAGCGAGAAAAAAAAAAAAAAATGCCAGGAAAGTAAACATGTTTGCAGATTGGTGCTGTTTATTTATTTATGTTTTCCAACATCCTAAGATCATTACGTAAAAAAAGCAACAAATGCTGTCATAACAGTGAAATAAAAAAAAACCAAAACACGGTCTTTAGATAACAAAATGAATTAAACTGATTAAAAAGTAAGCAATTAGTCAAAAAGTTTTGATCCTTTCTATAGAGTTTGTAAATATTATTTTCGACTAAAATCGTTTTATTCATAATTAATTAATTTCTTAAATATAACAGGCTGCACATATTAGTCAAAAATTTGTTAAACAGGTTAGTACAAGTTAAAAATCTTAATATCAATTAATAATTAGTTATAAGTTATAAGAAAGAATAAGTTATACCATACCGACTCTCCAAAACACACAAAAACACTAAAAATACCGCAATAATATAACTTCGAAAATCCGTAATAATTCTTACCACATATATACCAACAGGTTCGAATACCTTCAGTGACTTATAAATAATTGGAAAGGGAAAACAAGCACCTGAAATAATTCAAATGCAAATTTCAAAGTTTGAAAATAAATCAAATATTTTTATTATTATTTACAAATTAGACTGATAAATGTCATACAATTAACATTATGTTAGAACAAATTACTTCTATAAGGCATGGATCAGATATATGAATATGCATATATAATACTGCAATATAAAAAAAAAATATGAGTCTTAACAACCCAGAATAATGTTGTTCAATGGTTATTTAGCCCAAATCCTTTCCCAATGACTGTGCCACAACTACTGGCTAAGTGACGATTTAAGATTGTCACAAGGTCGAGGCTACAGCGGCTAATCTAATTTTTTTCTTCTGCTGTCTGCGTCTCCATTGCTGCCAGGAAGCCTCTTGACCTGATCTCTACTCTCGCAAGAAATTGTTGAGTCTGGGGTTTCGAGCCTGGACTTTTTTTCTTCCTTCGAAATTGCCAACGGTCCATCAAGAGGACAGTTATTTTCTCCCTTCTTCTAGCCCTCTTTCCGATCTCCGATTTCCCATTTCTTCATCGATACATTCAACCCCTTTTATTTCTCGAAAATCTCCCGCCCCATGTCCGGACTTTCCTTTAAAAATCCATCCTTGGGTCTATAGATTTTTCCATTGGTGGGAGTGATGCCCACACTTAATCAGATCGAAAAGGCGGCTAATTCTTTTTGTAAGCCAAAGGTCCATTTTCTCCCAAAACATCTGTGTTTATCAATTTACCACAGGCAAAACGTTCTACTTCCGTTCGGAAGATTCGCCCTCTCAATAAATATACGAGCACAGATATTTTTACATATCATAGCTGTCTTAATAAACTTTCACTCCTCAAGTAATGCAATAAGCAGACTTGCCTACTTGAGCTTTCAAGTTTCACCAGCCCACGTCAATTAAAAGGCCGCACAAAGATATCATATATATATGTGCAGTTGCTATATACATTTGCAGAACTTCTTTGATCAGATTCTAATCGCATCCGGTAAGGGCTAGAGACCATCATATACACATCATTCCAATAGGCACAACGTAAAATATATCACCACAGCACATGAATTATACAATGATTACAATCAATTTTACTTTAATGCAAAAAAAAAATATTTATAAATACATAATGACACCCATATAGGCACGGTAGTTGTCAGTTTCTTATAAATTAGTACTTTTATACATGATCGCCTCCTGATTTTTTTATTATCATAACAGTAACTTTTCAATCTTAAAAAGTAAATTATTTGAAATGAGAAATTGTTGGTAAAAAATTTGAAATGTGAAAGGGAATATTAAAGACGTGGAAAACATTCCTAATGAAATAGATACTTTCTAAGTAAACCTAGAACACTTTGTATTTTGTACACTGGTAACCGTTAAAATTTCTACTCAAATAAAAGCAAATAGTGGAATAATATTTGTTAAGCAAATTCTGTATGATGGCGAAAGATTTGATGCAATTTACAGGTAATTTTAAGGTAGAGAGCAACTACTTCTAGCAGAAATACCCGCTGTCATCCGGCTGGCCATTGGGTGGAACAGACTTTGGATTGCTGATTCGGGTACATGATTCCACGCGGCTTCTGTTCTTTATCAGAGTTCATTAATCTTATGGGTTGGGGAGTGATGGCACATTATTCTCATTTAAAATATGAGTTTGCTGTACGCCATCTTCATAGTGTAGCAATTTTAAAAGTTTTCAGTATGTATACATTTACAAATCTTGTTATGCACTTATAAATGCATTTGCTATTATTTTTATTTGCTCTACCATAACTTGGTCAGTTAGAATTCGACAAGTTCGAAAAAGCCTTAACCATTTATAAATATTTTGAAAAAAAAAATTATCAAAAAGCTTTTTAAAAAAATTAGGCATCAGGAAATTTGAAAATTTGTCTTCGAAAATCTTTATTATTAAAGGGGTTTTATGATACCATACTAAAAATTTTAATTTCAATTATATTTGATTATTCAAATAAAGTAAGACATTAAATAAATTGCACATTTATGATTCACTGAAAAGAAATTCGTATTAATGTTTTTCACAAGCATCTTTTACTTTATTACGTCTAATAAAAATTCCAAGCAATAATAACATAAATATGTTATCTGAAAGTAAGTAAATAGTATTACAAATATAAAAGTATAAAAATAGTTCAGTAAAGTCATTAAGACATTGGTCACTGTTTGACCTACTGAAATGTAGCATCTTTAAATTCTACTACGATGTAAGAAGAAAAATAAGGTCAGGTTTCTTGTATCAAATATTTCCTGGAGGTGTTTTCATGATTGTGATCTGTTTTTCTGAGTAGAACTTGAAACTTAACATGCATATTTTGGTTTTAGTTTATTTTGTGAGTATTTTGATTTATACGTTCGAAGAATAGTAAACAGAGAAGAGATATTATAATTTTTGAAATGAGTGTTTAATTTGTATATGAATCGTTATCTATGTATATATCTCAATAGAATCGTTATGCAACTTAAAAACACTGTAAAAGATACTTTTAAAATCAGTGTTATATATCTAAGTGTAATTCTATTTTAACCCTCTTTAAAAGAATTGTATTCATCTTTTTTTGTTAAAAGTTTATATATGAATTATTTGTTACTGCAGTTCAAACGTTATTTTCGAGGTGATATTTTTTTTTAGAATTAGCGATTTGCAGTGAATCTTAGTGAATAGAACTGAGAGAGATGTCAAACGCTGAAAGTCAGTTCTTTTTCCAGTCTGAGCAAGCAAATTTATCACATTTTGTTTACTGATTTGATATATCTTGTTTACGAATTTAATATACTTTGCTTACAAATTTAATACATCTTACTTACTAATTAATATACTTTGTAGCTACAACAGAAAAAAGATGCAGAAAAAAAGACTAAATGCAGTTATAAGGTATTGTCAGATGTCAGATAAAATTGTCAAATACAGGATAAGGCATTGTCAGATGTCAGATAAAATTGTCAAATGCAGGATAAGGTATTGTCAGATGTCAGATGAAATTGTCAAATGCATGGAAAAACTATTACTCGTAGTTGTAACATAAATTCGTTCTTTTTCAAAAAATGGTATATTTTGCAAAATCGCATGTTGATCAAAATAGCATGTTTTTAGTACAAAATTTCTTCAACTGTAAAATGCTCAAAAGCATGGAATATAAGTACGATAACCGGTTTCATTAAGAAATTTTAAGTTTCCGAGTTTTTAATTAATCTTGAATTTTTCCAATTGCTAAAAATGCTAAATCAAAATATTAATTTTTTTCATCGGTGTGTTCCATTTTTTCACTCTCTTTTTAGAAAATAAATGTTGATTAACTGATGCTCCTTACATAAAGTAATACATGTTTTATTATTTAAAATATTTTTATTAATTCATTTTCCTTTTGAGAGTTACCTAATTTACTTGAATTTAGGATTGACTTCATTAGAATTTTCCATTTTAAGGTCGGCCTGAGCATTTTATTATTTTTTTTTTTTTTTTTTTTGTGGCATGGCTAATTTTACATTTCTTCTACATGACAAATTAAAACCTTTTGTCTTATGAACTAAAAAATGAATGTATAGTAAAATGAACTCAGTATATATGTCTTATTTATATATATATATATATATTTTACAATGAATAAAGATTTATTTACACTTATAAGAATATAAAGAAGTATAACTAAAATAAATTGTCAATAAGAAATGTAATGCTGCTCTTATTAACTTGAAATATGATGTTTTATTCTTAGATCCGATTGGATTTCCAATATATATGAGTAAAATCAATATTTTCGACTTTACACTGGGCAGGCCTACCAGAAGGAATTTCAGAATTGAGAAAAATATTTAAGTTTTTTTAAGTGACTTAGCCTTTTATTTTCATGGTTGGGTCGTACCATTTGGGAAATTCAGTTTTTAAATATCATAAAGAAACCAAAGAGTAAATTAGCATTTGTGAGAAGTGATTGATATTAAAAGTGCTTTACACTTATAGGTTATAATAAAAAGACATTCAAATTTCGTGATAAAAGGCAGGCCCAAAATTAAAGCAACTATATTTTTAAAATTTCTTGTGGAGAAACTGATGTTTTGCTTTCTTGAAATGGCACTATAAATATTTGGGAAATGATGGTCTATCTCAGGGGTCTCCAAACTGCGGCTCGCGGGCCAGATCCGGCCCGCCAGTGTCGTCAATCCGGCCCGCGACAGCGAATATCTTATTGTTGCTGTAATAATTTGGATAAAAAAACACATTAAAACACTAGAAATTATAGAAAATGGCAGAAAATTAAAACGATTTTGGCCCTTGGTACTTACTGGAGTAAACAGTATGGCCCTAAGGCTGGAAAGTTTGGAGGCCCCTGGTCTATCTGATAAGACTTCGCCGGCCTTCAGCTCTTATAAACCTCAACAAAACCAAAAAATTATTTGTGAAAAGCGATTAGTAATTGATAAATGAATAACCAATCAAATACTACATCATTACAATTCATTCCAAATACAAATAAAAAACACGTTCATGCCTTATCTACTATAATTTCTTGCAAAAATCCTGATATACCCGGCTGGCAACAATAAGCGAAAAAGAACAATCAATATCTATCTAAAAAAGAGAATGCACTATCAGTTCAATTTTACTTAAAACAAAGAAAATTTCTGAGTATAACCAAATTTTTCTTTGTTTCTAGTCATAAAAAACAATAAAACAATGAAGAGGTATAGTCGATCTGCTTTTTAGGTGACATATTTTTCGCGAAACATTGAAATATGTCTGGAGATTAGATATATAGCCCCGAGAACAGAACTAAGACAAAGAACGTGACGAACAAGAACAAAGAATACCAGATTACATGAAAATTTGATATCTGAGAATGATTACACTATTTTGCCTCACGTAAGAGATCATGACGTAAATGCTTAGTCTTCATATCCTTGAACTTGTCATAAGAAAAATAGGCCTGTTCGGTGTTTGTTTTTCTGTTAGAGATTGTTATATCTCTTTCTTTCACTCTCGTAAAAAGATAATTTTATTAAAGGAGACTAAACAAATATGTAGAGTGAAATTTGAATATCTTCGAAACTTATCTAAATGTTTGTCAGAAGCGTGGGTTCTATCACAATTGGTCTTAAGTTGATGATGACTCTGACATTGTGATATAATTTAGTTTTTGATTATTGGAATAGGATAGAGTACTTCTTTTTTGTTGCATATCATCGCTTGCGTTGTTATAGAAATAAGATTATTTTCCTTCGGATTTTCACTTTCTTCGGTATTTGAACAACATTTTCATGTTTATACATATTTATTTCTCCCGTATTTTTGTTTTCTGGAGTAATTGAATAAGATTATGAACTCTTACCAAACTTCTTTTTTTTTTTTTTTTTTTTTTGACCGGATTTTTTATTTATCTTTTTTTTTCCCTTGAATGCTTAAACCAGAATAACGTTTTTATGACCTTTCAACTTTCAATGAGTATTAAAACGTAATGGTATTTTCCAGTCTATCCCATATGATAAGATAAGAATTACCTACCTGTGTGTTTCTTTTTTTTTTTTTTTTTGGAATAAGTGTCTCGCATATAATTTTTTCAAAAACTTGCCTGAGAGATTATTCATTCCCATCCTCATTTTTACAATTGGTATTAAATTCTAAAGCTGAAAGTATCGGTGAAGTGTGAAGAATTGTAAAGCAAAAATATTCCAACATTTAAACTTATTTTTTGTTATTTCAATATTTATTGATGAGAAAGGGACATAAATCGAGATGACTCAAATTAAGAAATAGCTCAACTCTTGTCTTAATGGAAACATACATTATTAGCTTACATTAAATACGGGTTAGATTCCTTTTGGTGTCATGCATTGCAGTCATTGCTTTTTAAAACTAATAAACTCATAGGGATCGTAATAACACGAAGAAACGTCTTGATTGCCAGTTGGGAGTTTTCTAGGTTTTTACCCCTCAGCTCTTTGTAAGCCCATTCACTTTTTCTAGTTTTTTATTCATATATGAAGAGTATACTATACGGAATGTCACTAAAGTAAGAAAAAGAAAAGAAAACATATAATAAGAATAATAGTTTTAGGGACTGGCAACGCCCAAATCCTATATCTATTAAATGAAAAAAATTTATTATATTTTATTTTATCTCGAGTGACGATTTGAAACAGATTAAAATTGTGATTAGATTTCAATACTGTTTCATTTTTGCCTTCATGTGAGATATTCACGTGGAGTTTCTGAATGCAGATTTTCTCCATATTAAGGAAGTGCATTCATTTTTAACTTTTTATTTTATACATTAATAAACAGACGTATGTCTGTTATTTTTGAGATGGAAGCTAAAAGCAGCTATTTGATACAAAATATCTTTTAACAATAAAAATTGAGGTAGAGCAGTATTTGTTATTAAAATGCAGCAATTCTCGAACTTTTTATCTCTGTGACACCTTTAACACAATTCCCTCTTTCCAAGTTTACATTAAAATTCGAAATAGCTTTAACTTAAGATTTAACCCATAATTTATTACCTTTTATATCTATCTTTAAAATATAAAACATTTAAAATTCGCTATAAATAACAGGCTGAATTTTAAAAGCAATTTCTTTAAAAAAATAGGGCTTAAAAACAAAATCGACCTATCTAACTTAGGGAAAAAAACGTTTATTTTTGGCCAATACTTCTTCAGTAGTACTACTTTTCTATGACTGTGAAAGTAGAGAAAACTGCTTTTACATATGTTATAGTGAAAATAATTTAAATATTATGCTTTTTTTTTATATCGAAAATCGGAATTTCTTTGTCAATATTTATTAAAAAAATCCACAAAGAAAGATTTCTAAATATTAGTTTTATTGGAATTTAAAAGTTAGATAAACGTGTTGTTTTAATAGGTCTATGTTTGCTGTTCTTATACTTAAATAATAGCATTCAGTTGCATGAGAGCAGTGCTTCCGGAAGACTGTCAAAGAACGTTCGATACTATTTGCGTTTCATACTTGGCAATACTTGTACTTGTAACTTTAAAATCCATAAGAAATAAAGTATTTGCCCATTCCTATATACCCCCCCTCCTCACATTTTTCACAAGGAAACTGGATTTTTATACGTATAGTAAATTGCTGATGCACATTATTAATTCTCCTTCATCACAGGTGATGCTAATTTGTTCCTTGACGCAATTCTGATCTGTAAAAATTATACTTTAAAACTTTATTTATCGTTTATCGTGAAAAAAATCTAATTTTTCTTTTTCTTGTGTAAAAATGATACTTCACAATTCTATTTATTGCTTACCGTAAAAAATCTATTTCATTCTGTTTCGTGTGTAAAAATTATACTTCAAAACTCTATTAATCGTTTATCGTGAAAAAAATGTAATTTTTCTTTTTTCTTGCGTAAAAATTATATTTCAAAATTCAATTATACAATTGAATTCTGAAAAATATCTTTTTTTTTCCTTTTTCGTCTCCAAAATTTAAAGTAATTTTACCTTGAATTCTATCATGTGCAGAAAATACAGGATATCGATAAACATACAATTGTTACAAAGGTAAATGTAAATTATTTAAAAAGATAAATGTAAATTTAAAAAGACAGATAAATGTAAATTATTTCAAAATAAGACGGATATATTTAAGTATAATTTTGTCTCATTTAATTTTAATTTAATTTAATTTTTTACATCTCAGTATGGGCCTCAGTAATTGTATGAAGCACATTAAGATGGTATTCGATTTCCAGTCATGTTAGCAGTCTCAGTGAGGGCACTGCCTTCTTTGTTTTAGATTAGACATGTCCAATATCTTTCTTAGATTGACGATATCTTTAACAAAACCCTGGATACCTTGTGCAGCAGATATCACTCCCCTCGACTACTTTATGGGGCTATGTTAAAGATATCGTGTATCGAATAAAGGTACGGGAAATAAAGCAGAGGATCACTGATGGTATTGCCACCATTCATGAGGATATGCTTTAACGAACATGGCAGGAAATTCACCTTAATGTGCTTCGTGCAATTAATGGTGCCGGTACAGAGGTCTATTTTTGATTTGCCTTTGTAATAAATTTTTAAATTGTGAAGAGAATTTGTGGACACCTTGCAAGATAGATACCCTTTATCTACTTGAATTCTTCGTAGAAATGTATGCGGAATTTTGAAAAACATGCCTTATCGACATAAGTTTCTGTCTCATATTTCTAAAAATTACTTTTTTTTTTGATTTTATGATAATTATACTTTTTTTTAAATGCGGGTCTCTAGATTTAGGCCACGAACCACTGATATTTTTGTCAACTTTATTTGGAGAGTATCATTTCAATACCACGATAGAGCTTTTTGTGTTTGCGCGAAGTTTCAGATAAAAAAGTTACCAATAAAAATATTCCATTTAAACAATAAAGAGTTTGTTCTTTCTTGTTAAAAGATATTTTATAACAATTGGTTGCGTTTTACTTATATATCAAAATAGAATCAGACGAAAGCTTATTTTATCAATAAAAGCATCAATACATAAAATAAAAATGTTAAGTCACATGGATAAAAAAGGAATTCACGTGAACCATTCGCATGACAAAAAAGATGTATTCCTATCAAAATGATAATCAACGGGATCATTGAAGATGTAAAAAAAATTTTTTTTTTTCTTTTCCCTTTTTGTAGTTATGGAAATGGGGTAGTTTTAATAATGTAGCACAAATTCATTTTTATTTAACATGAAAGATCGTGGGTTCCACAGAATATATGACTGGCGAGTAGAGGAGATTATATTTTTCCTAGAGAAACTGGCCCATGCTTTGGTGACGTACTTATACAATTCAGAAAACACCCACCACTCACAATATCAATGCTAGTTGCTTACATAGATGTTACAATAGCCATCAAGCAATCTAGTTTCTGAAAACAGTGGCAGCAATGCATACCGCCAGTGGATTCCAACCTTGATATTCTTGAAAACAAGCTGAACGTTTTGTCTTCGAATGAAGAGCCAGACAAACTATAAAAGAATCACTGGAATTTGTATATTATGAATAAGCTTATTTTTCATGCTTATTTCGAATATGCTCTTATATTTATTATGAATATACTTTTAAGCTTTTTATGAATGAGCTTTTTGTACTTAATATGAACATGCCTATTTTTGATGCTTATCCTGAATATGCTTATTATGAATATGTTTATTTAATATGCATATTTTTGAATTTATCTTTTATATGTAGTGAAACCTAATTTAATTTCATTGCAGTTTTGTGTATCCACAACATATTTTCTTCATTTTTCCAGTTGCATAATAATTGATTTAATCTAGAAGTTCGTCATTAGTAAGAATAGCGATGCATTAGTTGAATACTTTTGAACAAAGATGAGAAAAAAAAAAAAAACATATTGTTTGATGAAATAACTTTTATAGTTAATACGTTCAATTTTTTTGAATAAAAGTACGTCATATTTAAAGTTAAAAAATTCGCAGAGTTAACATTTAGTTTTTTTATTTACCTGCTAACTTACCTCCTACGTAGAGAGAAAATGTATTTCATTTCGATGTTACTTTGCATGTACAAAACATGTTTTCTCCAATTAACCAGTTGCATAACAATAGCTATAAAAAGAAAAGTTCGAAGTATTTTTAAAAAAACCCAGATCATATGTATTTTGATCAACAAAATCGGCATACTTGGCCTTAGTCACTGTGATGGTTTACGACGCATCATACTTGTAAAAAAGACGTAACAGAGCAGACGTAATAAAAACAAAATCAATGACCTTGTACACAGTCAATACATTCGAGTATTTTGATGACACGTCATCAAAATTGCGCAATGGGGGAAGTACCTAACCTTCAGAAATTTTCCACCCGTGAATCATAACAATATAGCTGCACAAATTTTATTCATCCTGCTTTATCTTGATTTAAATGAGAAAATATTGATAATATTCGATCTCATAACCAAGCTGATGAGATTTTTGAAAGGATTCCCTCTATTTGATTAGGGATTCAAGTTTTAAGTATGATTGAAAATATAAAATGAACTGTGTATGGTTAATGTGTTCATGTATTTGAAGATGCGTTATCAAAATTGCGTAATTGGAGAAGTACTTGATCCTCAGAAATTTTTCCAACAGTGAATCATTATTATATGGCTACGGCGTTTCTGTTAGTCATATTTTATCTGGATTTAGATTAAATTACAAAATATTGTTATCTTGTCTCATAACGTTTCACCTGAAACTGATGAGGTTTTCTTGAATGATTTATGCAATTCATTTAGGGATTTAATTTTTGATTATAATCGGCTAAATGAAAGAATTATATTGTGTCGGACTTATGAGAAAATGTATGTTTGAGATTTAATAAATTATTTTATCTCGCCAGTCTCACAAATAAAAAGGAAAAAAAAATAAATAAGGAATGGTTTTAACACAATTTCACTCGTGAGTATAGAAGTCCATCAATAAGGCATTTCAGAGAACTGAATTTTATAACATATATAAAAATTTAAAGTAAATTATTTTTTGACATATATATATATTGTTCATTCAATATATAAGCATATCTAAAATACATGAATTAAGTTCATAAAAAATAAGATTATCTTGATTGGAATACTTCTGATAAGAAAAAGAAAGTATACTATGCATAGTTTTTAATTTTAACATGCTTTATTCTCAAATGTTATGTTGTATATTCCATGAAGTTCCAACATGCTAGTAAAGAGTCATTGAAAAGAAGAAATCAAAGAAGTTATTACTAGAAATTTAAAAATGTTTTTCAGCATTTCTAAACATAAGTACTTGAGATCATTTTTACGAAAGTTATTGGTGAAATAAAAACGAGGATTAAGCTTTTTCCGTTTGATTAATGCCTTGAAATTGAAAATTATTTTTAATGCAGGGTTTTTAAAATTAATATGCTTTGTTCTTAAATTTTGTATTGTATTTTTAGTTGTGTTACAGCACTATAGTAAATGATTATTAAAAAGAAAAAATCAACGAAGTTACTGCTAGAAATTTTAAAAATAAACTTTCATCATTAATAAAATATCTTAATTACTAAAGATAGCTTTCTTATGTATAAAGTAGGCTAAATTAGATAAAAAGAACATTTAGAAAATTCCATGCTTTCTTTTAACATTTCATGGCTATTTATTTAAATAGTAAAACTGAGAATTTCAATATTCCTGTAATAATATGATATTTTTTCTTACGAATGTGTTTTATTGGTTAAAAATGTTTTAATCGATCCAGCGAATTTAAGAAAGCTGTCACTTAAAAGAAATTTGTTAAAATTTAAAATATTCGAAAATGTCAGACTCAGTCGGTCTCTTGTTTGTTATCATTTAAGTGTCATGATTTATTGAGTAAAAATTTCCATTTGTAAAATCATAGCTGCTGACAACTGTTAAAGAATATTTATCAACTAATCAGGGGGGAAGATAAATTCAATGACAAATTACTTCCTTTTTTAAGAATATTCAGTAATTTATCAGGAGTGAAACAATCAAGGCCAAATAAAATGTGGTGAATTAATATGAATAGTAATTAAAGAGAAAATGAAAAGTTCCAAGAGAAAAGTTTTACAGTATATTTATCTCAAAAAATCAATTTAACTAATTCAAATATTTCTAAGAAAGTTAAATATTCATTGACTTTTGAATTATGAGGTCTATTTAATTTTTCATAATCACTAATATCATTAAAATGTTATGAATTGTTATTATAATTGGTTCGGAAAAAATTTAAATAATTTACAGGTAAATGTGATTCTTTTAGAGAGTGAAAAGATGATTTTTTTTAAATTTTAGATCTCTTTGACTTAGAAAGGCATATTCTTCTTGATTTATATAATAAACTAATTATAATAATAGTCTTTTATGTTACAATAAAAAGAACGAAGAAAGTAAATAAAATTATATTTTAATGTAATCTTTCACTTAAAAGTTGAAGTAACTGAAATCATTGAAAATATATTTTTCATACTCCAAGAAATAATTAAATTAAAAACAACATTTGTAAGCTTTAAAAATGTACCCCAGAAAAAAACCCCTATTTTCTGCCCCCTTTTCTTAAAATTAAACTAGTCATCTATAGTGATGCATCTATGAGTATAAAAAATTATTTTCCTGAATTATGTTTGTAAATGTATTTTAAGAAATGGTTTGGAATAATGTTTTTAACATTTATTGTGCTTTTATTATATATTTTTCTGTTCTATAAGCATTATACAATTTATATTTCAAATAATATATATCTCATAAATAACATGACTGCTTTTGGGGTTTATTATTTTATTATTCTTGTAACATTTTATAACGGCTTTAACTCATGTCTAGACAAAAACATTCTAATTCAAATTGTTTTCGTCAAAATTTATTTCCTAGATTATTTCAAATATTTTGTGCAATACATCACTAAGAAATTCTTTAAGAGTAACTCATATTGCTTAACTGCTTTGCAGTCATCCAGTAAAAGGTATAAAAATATAAAGAAAAACTGAAATATTTATTTTATTTGCTCGAAAACCATGAAACTATTTTAGATGTGAACTTTTATTGCAGTCAATTTGCAGAATCACGTGAGAAATCAATATTTTCAATCATTTACGACTTCCAGATCTGCCACATTCAACATGGTGTGGGTGGACGATAGGCTATTAGAACATATTGCGAAATTTCTAATAGGCACGTTAAAATATATAGTTGAATATCCCATATTATTCTTAAGGAAACCAGTTTTAACACGACTGACGATGACATAATGTACGATGTCGTAAAAAACAAGGTTAATCAGAGCTAAATGCAAAGATGCCTTGTAGTCCAGTTGTTATGCTGTCAGCTGACAGATTCAAATTCGCTGGAGGCGGGTGTTGCAGTCATTGATTCTTGAAAAGAAGAGAGGGAAATGAAAGTTTTATATAGGTTGCTTGAGGGTGTTTTCTCATTCAAATGTGGGGAAGTGTCCCCCTAAAAGATACTTCCCTTCAGAATGCAACACTCCCTCATTACCAAGTATGCTGTTCAAGCAAAGATTAGTCACCGATGATTCAAGGAAACAATATATTTAGCGACAGCACATTTGATTAATGTTATCTATTTTAAAACCAAGTGACTTTTCTTTAAAAATTAAAACAATTGCATTACTGAAACTTTAAATTTAACGAAGCATTTTCGAGAGATAATATCCTTACCAAAGCATCAAATATCTGTTTAAAAGTATTTTGAATGCTTGGTTATGCAAAAATCAGCATATATTCAACACTGTCAGGAATTTTCCTTTTTATACTTGTCAGGTTTTTAAAACGCAAATTCCTCGCGAACCCTTTCTAACAGTTCAGGAATATCTTTGACATAAATTTTTTTTAACAATTTGTATACCAAATAAACTCTGCCTTATGAAGAAAAAAAAAAATATCCATTGAAATTAATTTTTACGCAACTGATGAACTTTTTAATTACACACTCCTGCCACTTGTGTACAATGAAAAGATATTTTGTCAATTTTATAAGCTTGCGTCGCATATTTCTTTAAAAATGCAGTTTTTAAAGTTTTATGGAAGTAAAATGGAATGGGATTATATTGTTTCACGTTTATTTTCTATGTAAACTGCAAAAAGAGATGTCTTTTCAGTGACAAGGGTTGCAGCTCTTTCTTTTCTTTCATATGAATTATTACAGAATAGAAGGAGAAAAATTGTCTCGAAAATGATCCGACAGAAATTCTCAAAGAAATGAAAGCAATATTTGTCTATTAATCAGTAAGATACATGAATTTAGGTGACTGAAAACGAACTTCCAATAACCCTTTCTGCATTAAGAACGAATTGAGTTTTCAAGTCAAGGTATTGCTGTACTTTATAGTAATTGAACTAATTAATGCTTCATTTAACCATGAAACGTTGTGTGTGAACTATTGTGATGAAGAGGATAAAAGTAACTTCTGTTAGTTGCATGAACTTGAAACTCATGAAAACTGATTTTTAACTTTTTTTCTTATGTTTAAATTCATTTATTCAGATGATTTATTTAGAACCAAAATTAAAGCAAGAAATCCATCTCTGAATCGACATCTCAAATTCAAAATTTCCACATCATTTCTATTGAGGAGTCTTACAGATATGTCGTGAGCTTAAATAGCCTACCGTGAACTTTGTCGTGAAATGTCGTGAGCTGGCGAACCTCGCTTGTTCTGTTCTTGCTAGTTCGTGACCACTTTTCAAATTTAAAAATTTTTCAGCGACCTCGATGCACAAAGGAAAAACAATGAAAACAAAATTTCATGAGGTCTATATATAAATGTAATAAACCATCGCTGAAAAAAATCTGAGTAAATAATCTAAAAGTTGAATAAAAAGTAATTATAGTATTTACAGTATTGTAAAAAATTTCTATGAAGTCAAAAATACACATATTAATATTAGAAGTTTAAAAGGTTAAACTTTACTTGTGAAAAACATAGAAAAGTTAAAACGCAGCGATCTTCAAAATAATTTTTGAACCTTTCACAATTTCCGGTTCAAAATTCTTTTCACAATTTCCGGTGGGTCGGGATTCGGATTAAGAACTCTCTTCTATACGATGACCAACAAGCTGAAAATTATTATGCCCAACATTATTAATTAAAAAGGAATGCTAATTCAAAGGAATCTCGTGCAGTTTTAAGTAGAAAACCGAAATTTTATCATGATAAATGTTATATTCTAGAAATACCAATGCATTAAGCACATAAAAAAAAACTCAATTGTTTTTGTGTAAATACAGACTTGACTTTATTCTCTACCTCATGCCCGTACCCAGGACTATGTAGCTCCCTAACAGTTAAGAAAGGGAGGGTGGAATAATAATAAAAACAATCAATAAAATCTATCAGATACAGAATTACAGTCGCACAATGAATCTTAATTCTTAACATAGAATATATATATGGTGTGATACTAAGTAACCAATATAAGCATGAGGAAAACGAAAAGTATACAATTCAGAAAAAATAAATAATGGTTATAAACATGATATAAAAACATAGCGTGGCATGGTAAACAAAATATTATGACTGATTTCAATCAACTGAGTATAAAATGAAAAGATGCTTTTGTTTGAAATGAAAAAATGGGTGTAGAGAATTCAATTAATATTTGAGAGGTAAAGGTTCTTGGGCCGATTAATTGCTCCTTTTCTTCTATAAAAATTATTAAATTAATGAATTTTCCATCTAGGCCTTGAGTTATTTCTGTATGACTGAATGTAAAAAATGTTGGAAACTGATAATAAGATACCATGATTCTGTAAGAGGACAAATAGTTGCACATAGGAGCAATTTCCCACAGGAGCCGGTCTTATGAAAGGTTCAATATTTTGAGTTATGTTGTAAATATAGATGTTCCACGCATTCAGTTCAATTTATCCCTGAAACTCTGAAGTTTTCAGAGTTATTTCACGCTTATTATGACATTTTCTTTAATATGAGAAAATTTAAAACAACGCAAACAATTATGCAGCCAAAATGTAAAAGAATTGCTTAAAAATATAAATCCAGTAATCTTTTGGCACTTTTTCATTGATTTGATGAAATTTAATGATTTCTGAAATCTGGGGCTGCCGGCTGTTAACAACATTAATTCAATGCTTTCAACAAATAAAGTACACTCGCCAGAAAACTTCAACTTTGGTGTCTCCATCCAGAATGAATTATATGTTTTTATTTATGAATTAATGAATTTATTTTTGTAGAGATTTTATAAATAAACAATGTTTCTATATGTAATATTTTTGTATGTACCTACAACAGCATCTATATATATGACATAGGTTATTAACAATTTTTTGAGGAAATTCTGTGATAAATAAGAAAAGAACCCTAAGTTTTGAAAAAAAGTTAAAAGTGCCCCTAAATTTAGAACAGCTTTTCATTTGAATTGAATAACCATGTTAGCGTTTTGTAGTTATTTTGTCCAAGCATAGTATTGCAGTTGCTAGAGCATCGAAAAGTGGATATTGTAATTTTCTCTGTTAAAAGCTTTACCAATGCGATTTATATACCAGAAGCGGGGAGGCGGCCAAAATCCTTAATCGGATTTTTATATCGACAATGACCTGACTCCGGATACCTGACACTTTCCCGTAATTTTATGTACTGTGATCTTTACTGATTGATTCAGAAGAATTTGTGAAATAAATTCAATGACTTTTATTGAATTCATTTATCTATAAAAACAGTTTTTGCATAACAAAGTATTTTTTACAACTTTAAATGTGTGGTATTTGAACTCGCTTTTAAAAATATCCTTGTACTCTAAATTTGCTTACAAAATATATATATGTCCTATAAAAATGACAATACCAAATTAACAGGTAGCGAAGTGTTATAGAACAGCTTAAGACAAGCAAAAGGAAATTGTACATTTTAATCGCAAAGATACTCTACATGGGATACATATAAAGACACATGTATTCATATCAACTTTTGCTCTTAATAATAGAATAGCTTCTATAAGATCTTTTTCATTGCTGATCTAAAATAGCTTTTTAGAAGTCTTAGTGCCGAGAAAAGCCTCTCAACACTTACTTGGTTTGGTGCTAAAGCTGTTACTGTCTTTGCTACTATCTTTGTTGTATCATTGAATTCCCTCCTTAACATTTAATTTCAACATTAATTCTTAGAATTTGGGGAAAATAAAAACTTTTATAAAAGATCGGAAGACTAATTTTTAAATTGACTTCTGAATCCGACTCCGTTCAAAAATTTTCGATTCCTGACTCCCGATTCCCCACCTCTGATATACAAATGCTTGATTATGGATCTCTTGGACGACTTGTTTCTCATCTCGTTTTTGTAAATTTTTTATCTGACTGAAGTTTTTGTCGTTATCTTTCTGATACTATTGATGTCTAATGTCTTCCAGTTTCGTCACTGCTGCTTATGCTCATTTCGTACCTTGAATGAATTTATTTACAATCCCCCTTTCTTTCTTTTTTTTTAAATTTGTTGTAATTTTTTTTTTGATGAGACTAACTAGGAAACACATGGAAATTGAAGTATAATGAATGCTGTTACGGGGGTTATAGAAACAGATTGCGTTTCTTAAAAGTTCTTTGACCATTTTGATTTTTCTTCTGTCTTTACTTGTCTGTAGTTTTTGTCCATATATAAATAGGACTTTTCTTCTGACATAAAATTTTTCAAAAGATTGTTAGTTAATTCTTTTGCTTTGCATATTAAATTATGCTTCACTAAGTCCCATATCATTTTTATTTTTATTTTTTTGAATTGTGTTCTTCGCTTATTATAGGTGTTTCCATCTCTGTCTCTCTATGAGAAGGAGCTTTCTTCTCATTGCATTCATGTGTTTTAAGATTGCCATAGAAATACATTTTTAAAAAAGAAAATTTTGTGAGAAGTCTCTGTATAAATCGTAGTAGAAGTATGTGAGGCCGTATCTTTTTTTGTAGAGAAATCTGTGTTTTCACATCTGTAAACAAGCTTTCATATTAAAATGAGTCGACATAGCCTACCTAAACTAACATTAAATATAAGAATCCGTAAAACAGGGGTGGATTTTCTCCTCTGACAACTTCAGATTTGCAAAAGTCTATTCACATATGTATGCAAATCCTAATAATAATGTATATCATTAAATTTTTTACGCAGGAATACTTTTAGAAAAACGAACAAATTTTCCTAAATAATGTTTCCTAGCTGAAAAAAAATTTGGGCAGATTGTAGATTTATCTTTTCATTTCTTAATATAATTTTATATCAAAATATCGGCTGCAAAATGTTTCGCATTTAATCTTTTTCAACTAAAAATAAAGGATAGTAATTTCAAGTTTTTTAAAATAATTTTTTTGGTTTTTTATATGCATCAGTTGTTGCAATTCATCAAAAATTAATTTATCATCAACTGATTGACTTGTTCGTTACTTCTAATATTTATTGAAAATACTTATTTCAATAATTCTGTTCAAATAAAACACTCAACACTGTCGATAGGATTCTCTATAAGGATAACTCAAACAAAAACTTTTTCAGATAATCTGATAAAAAATGTATCACGATTTACTGATGGGCTTCTTGACAACTTCTGCAGCTTGTAATAACAGATCTGTTAAAATAAATAATTGATATCTTTGTAAAACTCAATACTACAGACTGCCCTAAAGAAAAGCTTTTTCAAAGTGGCTAGAAAACAGAATTACTAGAAAGTACCAGAAATCCCAATACGATCTACTGATTGGCTATTTCAGATTTATTGAAACAAATTAGTTATAAAATTCATTTAACTTCCCTATCAGCACTCTACGGCCAGATTATTTCAAACAAAAACTTTTTTCCATAAAGAGCTTCGTCAAATCATTCAACGATAAAAGCGATTGTGTCAGGCGGCAGATCATTTTTCCCTCCTTTCATTGCAACGCAGTCACGAGGTACTAAACCATGTGCTTTCTCTTTTGATACCTTATCTTGCTCGCTTATTTCAAGAGCTGTCATAAAACATACATAACCAGGGAGAAACGGAAGCTCACTTCAATTGAAGAGTGACATCTGTTCAGTGCGGTCTAGCAAATAAGCGCTATTGTTATTATATTTTGAAATTGTGTTTACTGAACGAGTGACTATATTGTTTGGATGCCTTTTGTGAAAATGGGGAACGATTCTCAGGTAAATATTCTCCATCTTCATTTTACATTCTTATTGCAAAAGAGCAGATTTTTTTAATTGGAATAATTTATTTTATGTTGGAATTTATTTGAAATAATATAGTTATAACTGTGCTTACGAATTTTTCAGACATAAAACGTGATTTCCAATTGGAAATCACATTCATTATCCATAGCAAAATAAACTGTTTTGTTTATTTTTTCCCAATGCAGAGTACTCGATTTTTTTATATTTTTTTACAAGAATGAAACAATGGAAAGTTTTTAATTCTTCCCTAGATTACATATTTTATAATTTACGAGCAAAATGACACTACATCCAGTCCTTCGGATTATTTTGATTTTTGAAAATTGTGCTTGGAATGAATTTGGATAAATCATGCCTTTTATGTAGATCAGCTTTTTTACGCCCTTTTCAACATTTTTTTTTTTTTTTTGTGATAGTTATAATTTTTTTTTTATCTTAGGCTTTTCTTTGAAAACGTGTTTAAATGTAAACTCTAAATGTGTGCAAGTCAAGTTTTAATGGTATTAAACTGTAACTAAAAACTTGACATTAAATTAATTTCATTATTCAGTGACTTTTCATTTTGACAAATTTGTTAGAATTATTATCAGAAGCTTTATTTAATTTTAAGTTTAGATGTTTTCGTTGTGTATTTTCACTCAAATTATATAATTAATGTAATTTCGGATACTAAATCATCATGTATTTAATTAACATTAAGAATATATAAAGATTGCTTTTTTAAAAAATGTATCTCTCATTTTTATTCTGTTTCAAAATTATTATGTTTTTATCTCATACCCTGTTAATCGATTTGAGAAGCAAAAATGGCTAATAAGCGTTATTTATACATAATTCTTAGTTTTGATAATTATTTCTAGTTATTTCTCCTGATTAATTTCTACTAAGCATGGCTTATAAATATGATACCCATCTCTTAATTAAAATTTGATTTTTACTCTACGACAATGGTTGAGTGAATGAGTTCTATTCGTCTTTTGGTTATAGTTCCGTTATTTTAATAACTTCTGTGCTTCCTCGATAATAATATTATTGCAATTTTAGGGATTTTTGTTTATGCATCACTGCATTTTTTCTTATACTATATTGAATTGAACAAACAAAAATTTCCAGGAAAGTTTCACAAATAATTTCCCAAATTTGTTGTTTTATTAAACACAATATTGCTTTAGGTATCATCTTTTGCCGGATTATATTAGTATCTGCGTCTTAGCCATCTTCAATAAACGATTCAATAGAAGAGCTTTCAAGGGTTATCTCAGAATCTGAGTACTAATGATTCATAACAGTTATTTCGATTCAATGACTAATACAATACTAATATTGCCACTATAAACAGTTAGTTATTCCCATTACACAGTCCCATTACATAGTCTGTTAATTGTTGTGTATTGTGTATTTCCCAAATTTGTTGTTTTATTAAACACAATATTGCTTTAGGTATCATCTTTTGCCGGATTATATTAGTATCTGCGTCTTAGCCATCTTCAATAAACGATTCAATAGAAGAGCTTTCAAGGGTTATCTCAGAATCTGAGTACTAATGATTCATAACAGTTATTTCGATTCAATGACTAATACAATACTAATATTGCCACTATAAACAGTTAGTTATTCCCATTACACAGTCCCATTACATAGTCTGTTAATTGTTGTGTATTGTGTATTTCCCAAATTTGTTGTTTTATTAAACACAATATTGCTTTTTTAGGTATCATCTTTTGCCGGA
Organism: Caerostris extrusa; assembly: GCA_021605095.1. Taxonomy (NCBI): domain Eukaryota; kingdom Metazoa; phylum Arthropoda; class Arachnida; order Araneae; family Araneidae; genus Caerostris; species Caerostris extrusa. The sequence goes on from BPLR01020924.1 coordinate 62,872, forward strand.
TTATATTAGTATCTGCGTCTTAGCCATCTTCAATAAACGATTCAATAGAAGAGCTTTCAAGGGTTATCTCAGAATCTGAGTACTAATGATTCATAACAGTTATTTCGATTCAATGACTAATACAATACTAATATTGCCACTATAAACAGTTAGTTATTCCCATTACACAGTCCCATTACATAGTCTGTTAATTGTTGTGTATTGTGTATTTCCCAAATTTGTTGTTTTATTAAACACAATATTGCTTTAGGTATCATCTTTTGCCGGATTATATTAGTATCTGCGTCTTAGCCATCTTCAATAAACGATTCAATAGAAGAGCTTTCAAGGGTTATCTCAGAATCTGAGTACTAATGATTCATAACAGTTATTTCGATTCAATGACTAATACAATACTAATATTGCCACTATAAACAGTTAGTTATTCCCATTACACAGTCCCATTACATAGTCTGTTAATTGTTGTGTATTGTGTATTTCCCAAATTTGTTGTTTTATTAAACACAATATTGCTTTAGGTATCATCTTTTGCCGGATTATATTAGTATCTGCGTCTTAGCCATCTTCAATAAACGATTCAATAGAAGAGCTTTCAAGGGTTATCTCAGAATCTGAGTACTAATGATTCATAACAGTTATTTCGATTCAATGACTAATACAATACTAATATTGCCACTATAAACAGTTAGTTATTCCCATTACACAGTCCCATTACATAGTCTGTTAATTGTTGTGTATTGAAAAGAAAGGTTCAAAAAATCAGTCCGCTTGAACAGGTAGATGGAGCAAGCATGCAAGACAGATGAAATCGTCAGTTATCTGATGACTTTAGCTAATTATATTCGTGTTATCTGTAAAAGTATTTTCTTAGTTTTTCTCAGGTGGGACTTAAACCATGAAATTTCTTTTAAAGGAATATTCCAGGTAATTGGTTTTCTTTCACTTTTTCCCTCTCTCACAACTGGAAGTGAACTCAAGAATATAAGCTCTATGATACACAGCGATCGCAATATCACAAAATACAGGTTACTCAGTATATTAGATTACCAAAAGATAAAATTGAGTTATCTTTTGGCATTGTTCGATTAGATGTATTCAATTTATTTGAATACTTCTATCCATGTTTAGATGATTTTTTAATAGTTATGACAGAAGATTCATCTTTTGAAAATATAATTTATTTTTTGTGGCTTTCAAGCATGTTTTTTAATATCTTTTATGATAAGCTACAATAAAAAATTAAAGCGATATAAGGCTAAAGTGACATGCACTACCAATGCAGAATTAATTAGTAAATCACTGTAACTCATAATAAAAGAAATAGTTTTGTTTAAGATTTTCTATTTGTTAATCATTATGTTATGACTCGTTTATAAATTAAAAATGTAATTTTTTTTTTCAGATGACAGTAGTTTCTGTTCATAGTCCATTGATACAGTTCTCTACTTCGGGAAGTTATTACACATCATATGCCATCAGTTTAAAAGTAAGTTTTGCTTACAAGTTTCGTAATTTTATAATTGCTTTATTATTTTTGCTGAAGGACCTTTGACATCTTTATTGATGAATTTCGTTTTGTCTTTGCAGAGTACCAATCCTTGCTTCACACATTCCTATTCGCAAGTCCGAAGGCGGTACTCAGAATTCTTGCACCTGAGACGTCGACTGGCTGCTCATCATCCGACTATGTAAGTTTCTACTGAATGTCTTGTACGAGGGTTAGGTATTGAAATGATAGCAGCCAATGCTCAGGATTACTTACCTAGTCCCCTTCAACTTAGGGGACAGTATACAAATGAAATCTAGCATTAGATGAAAATCATTTTATTGATAGAGTTTGTTAAATTTAAAAAAACAAAACAAGTAAACCGATTAAAAATATTTTTTGTATTTTTCATTTCAGTAATAAAAGTGTTTTCAATACTTTTATATTACTCATTAATGCAAGAAAAATAAATATCAATATTTTTTTTTTCGGTTTTCCTTCTATTTCAAATTTTTTTGTTTTTTAAGTTTTCATACTGAATTTTTAAATTAATTTTTGAAATAAAAATAGATAATATAATAGCATAAATAATTCATCTAAACTTAAAAAGTCTGTAAGAGACATTAAGGGGGACATCAAAACATGTTAATTTTTTTATTTTCTATTTATGTTATGTTTGCATAGAAATGATTTTTAAGTCATGAATTATCAGTTTTAGTTAATGCAAAGTAAATTTTTAAATTCTATTATAAAAATAAAAGAAATAAACTGTGAATTATTCTGATAAGTTTCTCTTTCTTTAGCAGTAAAACACCTGTACTTCCACCCAAAAACTACTTTTATCGATTTAATGACGAACTTATTGAAGAGCGAAGAAGTGGACTTCAAAAATTCTTAGACGAGTAAGTGATTTAAATATAAGATATAAAATTTATTATGTCAAAATTTTCTTCGAAATTCGATTTATCTCATGCACTAAAACATAGATTTCTTCTAGTTTTCTTCTAACAAGAATTTTTCTCCGTCTTAAGGATTTATCCTAATCTTTATTAAGGATTTTCCTAATCTTTATGAATTCTCTAAACCTATGGAATTAACAATTTATTCATTATTTTAGTTCAATATTCATGGCTTACAACTCATTAACATAATGACTGTAGGCAGTCAAAAGTATATGTCCTGAATTCCCGCTTGTTTATGGTGAATATTTTAAAAATAATGCAAAAAGGGAAATATTCAATAACATACTATTTACAAAACGTGATCCATATATTCAGTAATGGCTAATGACGTGAATTTCCGTCATCAGTCTTCAAAGTGTTACTAGGCGATGATAACTATGTTGTACGGAATGTAAATACGTTGTATGTAAATACGGAATTATGTATAAAAAGAATTTAAAATTTTATAACTGTTATAGAATTTTTTTTTATTCATTTTTCGTGTATATATTACGAAATGGCAAAATGTAGATTACAATGTATCCCTTGTCATTTTTAGAGTTTTGCAAATTCCGGTGTATTTGTCTGATAAAAGCCTGCACATGTTCCTTCAAACTTCATGCAGCATGACAAAAATTGACGAAGAATGTGTTGGTGATATTCCTTTCCCTCAGCTCATGGACGAAAAACCATCTGTAGGCATATCAGATTCAAGGTATATCCCCGAAATATTTCTATATATATTTACGCTATTGATTATTTCAAATGTATCCTATTAAATCGCACCTCGTTTTATGAGCATTCGTATGAATCCCAATTTCTATAGTTTTTGTTTTCTATAAAACAACTTCCAATGAGAAACCATAGAAACTGGGATTCATACGACGAATGCTCATAAAACGAGGTACGATTTACTAGGATATAGAGAAGGAATTTGTTTTCTATAAAACATTTCCAATTGCACTTCATAATTGATGAAGTATACATTTTAACTTTATTCTCACTCATGAATGAATTCAAATGATGAACATGAAATTAAAATGTTATGCTTCCTAAACATGAAAGCGGGTTTAGCGTGAACAGTCGGTTGAAATGTTGAACAAGAATTGATTCTATGTTTTACAGAGACAAATGATTCATTATTAAAAAGATTATTGTACTTTTAAATTATTCATAAAGCTAATAATGTGATAAAATCTTTTTTCTCCAGATATACAAAGGTAGATTAATATCATATTTTCTATTTTTTAATAAATACGTGAAGAAAGTAAATTTTTACACTTTTTCTTCGCCTGAGCTTCCCGAATGTAAAGAAATAAGTGCGCAAACAAGTTTTAAAAACTAAACATTTAAACTATACAGATTTTGTGTTATATGAATATGAAAGCTAATTAGGTAACAGAAAGGTGGGTAACAATATTAGATAACAGGAAGGTGGGAGGATTGCAACATGAGTTGCATGTTTCATTGATAAATTTACATCACGAGGTCAAAATATGTATGACAATAATATGTATTTGGATAGATGCTTTAAACAATAAGTTAATAATTTTTATATTATCATATCTCTAAATTATTCATGTTTTACTTCTAGTTCAGTGAATCATCGGAGAGTTTAAATAAAAAGCAAGTTGACACACCCCATGAAGGCCTTAAGACCGCTGATTTGAAGTGTGAATCTCCTGTCAGTAAAAAATCCAACAGTTTTAAGCAGAAGCAGACAGTTCACAAACAACCCGTGAGCAAACCATGTATGATCCCAAGGAGACAGGGAAGCTTAGACTCCAGTCCTTGTTCATCTCTATCAAGCCTGGACGCCAGCTATTGTTCATCGTTGGAATATAACAAATCTCGCCGTGTATCTTTTAATGAAAACGTGACTGTGGCAGTTGTATACAATCAATTATGGAATATCGTCACCGAGCCCATAAGGACAGGTGCATAAATATTTGATTGTTGAAAAAACTGTGGAATATATGTATTAAGTTAAAACGTCATGTGACGGAGTTGTTGGAATGTACATATTTTTCTGAGTCTCAAGTCTCTCATGTGAGTTAGTATCATAACACAAATATGTAGGTGAAATTGCTCTTTTCGCCTTTTAGTTTAAATCCAAATTTATTTCAGTTCTATAAGAAAGTAGTTCTGTTAATTATATCACTTGTTGTTTTATCCTCATTTACACCATACTTGCGTATAATCTAGTCACATATATATTTATTTTTGTTATATTGAAGGAAGCAAAACCATGGCCATTAGATAAGTTAATTATGTATATATCCAGTATCGGGAATTAGGAAACAATAGATTCCAGTCTGTTTTCATATACGTCAGCGATTGCATTTGATTATTGATAACAAAAAAAAGCAATTGTTGTCGTTTTTTACGCATTAGTTAACTATTTTTAAATTTTTATGTTCTACAAATCGTTACTGATAAATATTACTGCTGTTGTATATGTAATATACTTTTAGTATTCCTTAATTGTTTGAATTTATTTTCTGAATATGTTTAGTACATTTTTGTGACTAAATATTTTACATTAAATGCAATCCCATTTTCAGTTAGTACGAATAAATTAATTTTAATTGAAAATGATGTATATTTAAACGAGCAAAATTAAACTCTATATTGTTTTTAGACGTTGTACAAATATAATATAAAATCAATAATTGCATTTCGTGTAATTAATTTATGCAAAATTTTATTGCAGGTTTAAAATATATTTTCTTTCTAATATATTTTACAAAATATATCAGAATAGAATAACATATATTAATATTTGTGGCAACATTTAGTTTTTCCTATAAATAAAGATTGTTATAAAGCATTTTAAATAAATTATTTCGTAGTTTGTATTCTTATTTTTAAGATCTTATGCATAGATTTTTAATTAATTTAATTAAAAAATAATTTTTATTCAGTTTCTAAAGAATTCAGAAAAATACTAGATTTTTATTATTAGTTCGAATTTAATTACGGCTTTAAAATTAAAATAACTGGAAATTTTTGTATCAAAAATGTTAATAATATTTCATGAAGTCATTTTGTTACCATATAAAGAAATAAACCGAAAAGCATTGCTTCATTGTTTTTATTAAATTAATTCTTTTTATTACTTTTAATCATATCCAGTGATTTTTATTTTAAATTTGGAACAAAATGTATGCTATTATTATGTGAAAAATGTATCACTTTTATCATCATCTATTTATTATTGTTCTACAGAAATATTATAAAAAAGTTATAAATAGGGAGCATTTATAAAGCAGCTATTCTTGAAATTGAATTTCTAAAAGTTGTTGACCCCATAATGTATTATTTTTCTTGATGATATCTCATCTTCACTAGTTTCAAATACTGTAAAGTTTCAATATTTGTGGGAATAAAATAAACTTATTTTATATCTAAGAATGTTTCCTCATTTCATTTTCATTTACGTTTTTTTTTTACTCATTTCTAAATGCTTAAAAAATTATACAACACGAATGCATTTGTCAAATAGTCTTCGGATATGTATAGAATACCCATAAGATCTAGAAAAAAATTTCATTTGCTTTAAATTATTTATAAATTAATTATTTTTCCACTATTTATCATCACAAAACCATTACATTCTACTAACTTACTATTGACCAATCTTGTAAATGGATTGACAATGATATCACTTATAACGTTAACAAAACTCAGAAATATTAACAAAGTATATTCATTCATATCTGAAATAATGTGGGCAGGAATGATCAAAATGTGGAAAAAATCGTAACAATGGAATGCGGTAAATTTTTTAAAATAAACACAATTTTGAAACTAGTATAGCGCCATTTAATTCTTCACTGTAAAGCTGCTAATGTTAAGATCAATGCTTTTCTCATTGTTTTGTCAGTGCAGGTTGATGCATTTTTTGTGAACTATTTTTGCTTTGATTCAAGAAGACTTAATAAAAAGAATAAAAGATTTACCTATTACAGTAAAAATTCTAAAGAGATGTCAATATTGTAGAAAATAAATATTTAAACTTTTATTGCTTGAAATGCTTCATAAACATTGAAATTTCAAGAAAAATGTACAATAATTTTGAAATAGAACATGACCTTTATAGAGCGACAACTTCAGACTGCAGCTGGTACAATTACAAAAGGGATGGACAAAAATGGGTTTGTTTTTTATACAAAGGGTTTCATGTGTTCACTTTGTAAACTGAGAGGCCTACACTTAGACCCAGAAATTCTGCTTGATGGACAAACAATTCCGTTTGTGCAAGAGGAAAAATTTTCAGGCATTCCAAATATTTGATTCGAAACTCACCTTTAGGACACACATCTAAAACATTAAACGAAAGTGTTCACAAGCATTCAATTTGCTAAATTTTTATCTAGCAGAGTTTGTGTAGTAGATAAAGAATCTTCTTAAAATTTATTAATTACATCAAAATTGGATTAGGGTTGCATGATCTGCAGTTCAGCGGCTAAGAAAACACTACAAAAAGTTAAATATGCACTACAAATGTATCAATGTTTGCAAATTTCATCAGGAGCCTTCCATACCTCAGTTGGTCATAGTCTTTATGTCACCAATCATGAACCATCTCATCTTTAGAGAGGAGTCTTTTTAGCAAGACATGAGAAACGCTGTCGAAAATCCTATTTTAAAAATTAAATCCTATTGTGAACTTTCTCTATTTGGCCATGTCAACAAACCCATTTTCAAAACATTTTGTGATAAGAGACCATCGTATGTTCCTTCCTTTGGATATAAAATATTATTGAAATATTATTTTATATTATAAATTTGAAATAATGTTGCGAATTTGAAAATTCTAGAAAATTTATCATTTAAACGAGGACTGCCTTCTTAGAAAGACAAACGTCTGAAGACGATGATTTGGAACATTTTGCTCGTCAATTTATTTCATTAAATACTTATATTCATTTTTACATGGACAAGCTTTTTCAAACTATAGAGCAATTTATATTGATGATTCCAAGTCATATAATTATAGCATCGGCAGTGTTTTCGGCAATGAGGTTATCACTGAAAGCCTACATAAACTGTTCTTGTTAATTCTCCAAAAATTGTGATTCATGATTGTCCTCTCCTGGATCATTTATACTAATTCACTGAGTTCCATCTCTTTTAACTGTAAGAAGATTTGTCATTCTTGGGTTTTAAAGTACATGAAATTGTATCTTACTTTCAAAGGCATGAGATTTGATATATTATTTTGTTGGATACCGGGTCATATTGAGCTATCAGGCAATGGAAGAGTAGACAAATCTGCTAAATCAGCAATTTCATTGAATGAGAATTTAGTTTCTTTGCATGATATGAACTCTGTTATAAACATATTCGGTTTCTATAATCATCGGCGACAATATAGCAACGAACAAACAAAAAAATTAAAAAATAAATGACCTAAAACATATTTTAAAGGACATTACTAAATAGAAAAAGATTTAACAAACTACCTTTTCTTCCATCAAAATCACCTGAATCGGAATTTATATCAGAGGAAAGTGCTTCTAATAAAAGTCATGTAGTTGAGTATAATGAGACAGAGATGGTTTCTGAGTGATTTGTTTTTAAATCAAATTTAGATACAATTAATAATTTATATGAATACAAGTAGCCTAGTTTTTAAATAAGCCATCATTAAATTATTCATGTTTAATGTGTGTGAAATACTTTAAAATAATAATAATAAGGATTTAATAAAATCATTATGAAATTTATTTTTAAATATTACGTTGATTTCGGACTGGTTTTGTTTAAAACGAACTTAAAGATTGAAATTTGTCTTTAAAATCTGACACTTGACTAACCATGTTTTGGTTAAAATTTGGTTACCAAGTTTCTTAAGCCACTTTTAATCACGTTTTTAAATTTGCTTTTCAAAATTCTCAAATTTAATTTATTTTATAAAATTGTAGACTTTATCGTTTTCTTTTACGAATTGGTGCAGCTTGGCTAAAACTGGCCCTTGTGCATAGAACCCAAACCAACCCTCACTTTCCCCCATACCACTCAAGCTATTGAATTCAAGGTAGTAGTAACAATATTTTTTTATTTTATACATATTATAGTAATTCTTCTAAATAAATATATTAAAGAAGAGCAATTACAAATCTTATTCTCCATTTTTTTTCTTTTTCGTAAATTTTACCTTGCAGAGAACATGACAACGATATAAAGAAGCAAACTAAAAAAATAATCATTTAAAAAATTGAAACTTATTGTTTCATTTCACTGCTTTATTCTTCTCAGAGATAACAAATTACAGTTATTTACCTTTCTTTTCTTTTTAAATTCCATAATAACTTTATACAGGCTTAAATTTGGTAGAAACCCATAAATAAAAATTTTCTTTGACGTTATAAAAATTCTTTCACGCCCTAAAAAGAAGGAAATAAATACATGATATGTAAATAATTCTTGCTTTTTCATCTTTAATATCATGGTTCTGCTCATTAGTTTCGCTATTGAAAAAGCTGAGCGAAATGTAAGGAGCAGTTCGACCAAAACTTTAACTACAGAGGCTAATTTGTGCAATTACTTGGCTATCAAGTTAGCACGAGGGGTACAGTGTTCGAGATTTTTGACAGCGTTTGTTTTTTTTCCCCATTCTCACTGAGAACGTTATTTTCATGATTTTTTTATTGTTATAATTTCTCTTTCAACATTATTTCGACCAAAATTTTTTTTTTTTTTTTTTTTTAATTTTGTGTTGTTGATTAGGCCTCTGTTTTATTTGATATGGCCGTGTAATATCATCAGTATATAAACATCTACAAAATATTTACCACAATTTTAATTTTAATTTTATATGACAGTTGAGGGGCCTTTTGCCATTTCTATTTATAATTAATATGTGTGACTAGTTAATTATGATTTTTGTCATTAAATTATGTTTATACGAGAGCAGAGCCATCTCTTCATCTATCGATAATTCTTGTAATTTTTTTTCTTTTCTTCCTCTATTGGTCGTTTTTAGAATTTATTTCCCATGTACTGTAATGCATACTTACCACAGATTTAACAATCTTATAATCACTTTTTCTCTACAATGGGTTAAACATTTGTTCTGACAAAATGTTTTGGATACTTTAATTACATATACTCAGTATATGCATATTTATTATGATTTTATTCATTATTAATAAAAAGTATTCTCCAAAAAGAAAAAAACGTTTTTCTCCCAAAGCGTACAATAAAGAATAGAAAATAAGAAATAAGAAAGACCCACCGCCAAAATATCTCTCTAAATTGTTTTTGGGAGAAAAACAGTTTGTTTATCGTTGCCCAAATTTTTTAATTAAACCAAAAGTTCCGAAACGTGTATGCATTGCACAACTATTATAAAGCTGAGGACTTTACTTTACTTTACCCCACACCTCATCCCTGTATCCAGGGCTATGTAGCCTCTTACCCAAAAAAATTAAGGGCTGTTAATATTAACAGTTAAACTTGGTGTAAAATGGGTTTCATTGTTTTAATCCTTTTTCAACTAGCTCGCTGTGTTGATGATATTCCAGTGCAGAAAAATTTGAATCAACTCCTTAACGTTAAAAGAAATTATGGTTAATTAACAAAAAGAATTATCCCCATTGTAGATGTTAGGGGCTCTATGTAGGCTAATCTTCATTAAAAATTTTCATGAAAGTATAAGTTGTTTTTAGCTGTCAAAGATTTTATGGATATTGCTTCTATCCAGCAGCTATAATAATCGAGGACGCACAACACATCGTGATAACCCCGAGGTAATTTCGTTTCTATTGGTCCTAAGACGTTTACATCCTGGAAGTGAAGTTCTGGATTACAAATAGTATTAATAAGAGATTTATTCTTTCTTTTAATTTGTTTTCGTAATCGGCAATCATGGTAAAAGGATTTCATGATAAATGTTTCACACCAATTATTCATGCCATTTGGTGTTGGAAACATGCTCTCCCTAAACGCATTCTGAAATTTACCTTTTTTGCTTATTTATTTTAAGGAATTGAATAAAAAACCATTAATTATACCAATGTTTAAAATTAAAGTAAGTTAATAGTTTCTCCTGGCTACACTAGATAGCGCCATGGAATTAACTCCACTTCTGTTTTATTCAACCAATCAGAAAGGTTGGTAGATGTTTTTTTTTTTCTTTTAAGAATGTGCTCCACGTGAATTTACTTTTTAAGTAAATATTTTTTTTTTTTAATTTTCGTTCATCATTTGAGTAAATTAGAATTTTCGAATCTATCCTAAATTTATGCAACCAACAAAAATTATGCTGTCAAAATAATTATGATTTCATACTTTAATTAAGATGAAGTTTTTGTAAATAATTTTAAGTAGACACTGTTAAGTCATGTCCAAATTTACGTGTGAAAGTATTGATTGCATCAAATCAAACCGATTTGCTTACAATTTGGACGTAAATCGAAAAGCACGTAGTAATATCCATCGGCATTTGGAGAAAAAGAATTAGCTATTACTTTCGTGTCGGATTTTTATTTTGAATCAAAGGAGTTACGAATTTTCAAAAGACGACTAGAGCCTGCTTTCTAAGTTCAGGCTCCAATGCCTGAGAACAGACGAATGATCGGCCAAATGTTTCAAATCTTCAGATTGTTTAGCTGGTATGGCTATTGCCATTCTCATGTCAGATTATGCTCTATAAACGCATACGCTGAACCCCTGAACAAACGTTTGGATGCTACCGACCCAAACCTGCGGATCTAATTTTCAAAGGGTTCTAGAATCAGCTACTCAAGAGAGAGCTGCGACAGAAAAAAAGTCCAAATTCCTTACCGGCAATGAAAAGGGAAACAAAATCATCTAAAGAAATAAATTAATAAGTAATTACTTTGGATGATTTTTTCAATTCAAACCTAAATAGCGCTCTTAATATAAAAATTCATTTCTTAATAATTTACTTAATTTCAGTAATAGTTATGTTGAAGTTCTTAGTATTTTACAATTTAATTTATAGCTTTTATTAAATTCGTACGTGAAAAACAGACATCTAAATGTTTTTAAAATTAGAAAAGTTTAAAATTTAATTAGAATAGTGCATAAAAAAGAAATACCAGAGCTCCAAAGGAATTGTAAAGTCTCTACAAATAGCTAAGAAGAAAGGTTTATTTTATTTTATTATTATTTTGTTTTATATTATTTTATTATTTTTAATTTTATTTTTTATATTATTGATTTTATTGATTTTATAAACTTTATATTAGCCATTTTTTCTGCCTTTTGTAAAATACTTTTTCCAAGTATTTTACAAAATGCAGAAAAACTGGCTAATATAAAGTTTATTTATTCTAAAAAAATTCCAATTAGCATGGAAAATATCATTGTTTAATCATTTTTATTATAGATATATTTCATAAAAGCGATTTACATATTGACCCTCAATTTTTATTAACTTCTTTTTTTTTTTTTGACAAAACTTCTGGTCATAGAATAATTGTAATATGTATAGAAAATTTTTTTTATGAATATAACATGCATTTTAAAACTAAAATTTCCTTCTGCAGAAAGAGGTTAGACAGTATATCACACAACCTTTCGACGGATTTGGTGTATTCTAACAACACTTAAGGATTAATGGAAGAAAGAAACAGCGTTAATACATTTTGTTGTAGAGTTGATTTCTTTCTAATGTGAAGCATAAATTAAAGGAAAAGTTGTTAAGTAGTATGTATAAATATAGATAGAGGAATTTTAGAGTTTATTGTAATTTTAAAGAGATATTTTTAGTTGAACAACCATATTTTCGTATAAATTTGGCGGGAAAGTTGAAATTAAAAGAATTAAATACTTCAGTCAATACATCAAACCAGGCATATGGAATATTACTTATTTATTTTCTTCGTTCCCAATGGCCCATAAAGCACTCAGCTTATGGCTCCATATCAGCTGGTCAGTTACAGCAGATCTTACTTCTGACTAGCTCACCAACTCCGCCTGGTTCCTTTTATTTTCTACCATTCGCCACCATGTTAACATGGTTTTTTTTTAAATGGAATATAAAAAGAAATTATTTATCCTGTATAAAAGTCAATTAGAAATTTATTTCAATTGTTTAAAAAATTAACTTTAGATGGAAGGTGTGGTAACCTTTAAAGAAGACAATTTAATAGGCTATATTTAGAAATATTAACATACTTCGGTTAATTTTGTAGAAAGAGGTATCAGAAGGCAAGAGTCAAATCTATGTAAACTAAATATTGCATTTTCAAAACACTTCAATACTTTAAGATACTTGTTTTATTTTATTTGTGATAGTTTTTGAGTAATATTATACATTTATATTTATTGTTAAAAATATTTTTATTGTAATTTCAATTAACACGACAACATCGGGTGTAAATGTGAAAGAGAGACTTCAGTGTTTATTTATTTATTAACAATATGAACTTTTCCCGAGAACCAATAGTTGTGTAGAAACCATCTATATACCTACAAAATAACAAATTAGTTAAATGTCACAAGTAGTTAATTTAAGGAGTAGCCCTTAAAGAAGGATTTTTTTCTATGGCCTCTTAAAAATATTTGTCTTCTTAGTAACCTTGAAAAAAAGAAGTTAATAATGTTTAGTTACGTTGTTGGGAAAGGAACAGAATATCAGAAATGTTTTTCATATCGGAAATTAAATGGATTTCTTAACGATTGTGAGTAATTATTAGGGAGACAATGATTATTACTAATTCTGAAATTCATGATAGTTAAAACGTGAGTTTATTGAAAGATTTTTCCATTCCTCTTTTGTTGATTTTCTAATCGATTTGTGGCAGATTAATTTTATCTGTATCTAGTCACTCCTCAAAATTTTCAGCGCTGTATGAGAAAAGCTCTTTTTTATTTTTCCAGAGATCTTTTATTGCTCCACCCCTTTCTCTTTAATTGCGACGTCCAGTAACAGGTCCTTAACTGTACCATTATTTCTAAAATACTAAAAAAACTTTTCAGCTGGAGCTTGATTTTTACTTTACTAAGAATCAACAGTTTTAACTTCATATTATTAAAAATTTCTCAATTATTTTAAACCCTAAATTTCTCCTTATTAATCTTTAATTATACTGAAACCCTAATCAAAAATATGTTTTCTTTTAAGTTTTGATGAAGAGTTTTAGTGGTTATTATTACTACGCACCGTAAATTGTACGTCGGTTGCGGTCACAATTTTACTGTTTTATAAGAGGATGTATTTCTCCACAGATCATTGAAATAAGTCAATTACCACCTCACTGATTTGTTAAATGAGTTAGAATAAAGAGATAATTCATGTAGTCCATAAAATGTTTCCATCTGAGACTAGTTGAGCATCGGTAGTAAAAAATAAAATATCCATTAAGTTATTTAAAGATCATAATATAAATTGTTATCAAATCTTTCGTTATCGTTTTTTATTAGAAACAAGCCACACTTCTCTATCGAATCGAAGTGAAGTAATTGTCGAAATTCCTCTTCCGGTGAAATGGCCGAACCATGAACTATAGTTTCAGTTTGTGTTTGTATTTCTGTTGTCGGTGTTGTGTAAAGCTTTATTTCTATAAATTTCGTCATTAATTTAATGTTGTTTATGTGGAAATAAGTTTTATGGTGGTTTATTTTAAAGACTAGACTGTTGCTAAGCCTCGAATAGATACGCGAGAGCCCCCTTTTCTGATTTTACAATTTTGTAAAACGACCTACCCATTTTTACTTTAATTCTTCAGAGAGTATCTTAACTTTTTCTAAGAAAGCCATTACCAAAATTGGGAAAATGCAATTTACACAAAATAAATAAAACTAATTTACAATTCTGATGCAAGATATGCACAATTTTATCAATAATTTAAAACAATCAGTTTTTTAAACAATTCTAACATTACTTTTCGTGCACTTAAGCATTTAAACTTAATTTAAACAAAAAGATACACACACAACACTAATGAGTTGTTTTAAGTTATAATTATCAGCAACATACAACTTTTTTACCAAACAACTAAATACACTCTGATCCTCAATGAATCATGAATTTCTTTAACGCCTTTTCGCGAAAACGCATGTCTACTCTTATCTCATTAAATAACATTTACCAAACTACTAGCGTGCAAAACTTAAGCAACAATGTAAAAATTTAGCAGATAGCCATGAAATTGCAGAAAAGGATGTCTGGAGATCAGTACACATAAGTCAGTAGAAACGTCATGTGTATGCAAATATCAGGAACGAAATGTGGGAGGCGACGTGAGCGTACGCAAAACGCGTGTAATGTCGGCGCGCGCAGCTCAACTGTAGAACAAAAGGAAGGACGGAGACGCAATTCAACATATTCGCTGCAAGTACCAGTGAGGCAGTTTGTGAAATATGGCTAGAAGAAATCACCTGGACGACTTCACACGTGGAAGAATGATCGGAAAGCTGGAGGAGAGGCGTACTGTCACCAGTGTAGCTGCAGAGTTCGGAATCAACAAAAGTGTCGTTTCGCGCGTTTGGAAAGCGTTCCAAACCACAGGTACAGCTATTAGAAAGGTTGGTGGGGGCCGTCCGAGGAAGACAACTGCAGGGGATGACCGATATATCGTCCTGCAGGCGAAAAGAGGCCGACAGCAGTCAGCAAGCGCCATTGCTCAGCAACTCTGTACAGCAACGGGGCGACAAGTGTCGCGGTTTACTGTGACCAGATGCCTTCACAAAGTGGGCCTATTCGCCCGCCGTCCTGAACGCTGCCTCTCTTTGAAAGTTGGCCAGCGACGCCACCGTTTACAGGGGTGCAGAGAGCACAAAAACTGGACAACTGATCAATGGCGTCGTGTCCTCTTTACGGATGAGAGTCGGTTCTGTACCAGAAACGATTCTCGACGCGTTTTGATTTGGAGAGAGGTCGGGACCCGGTTTTATCCCAGTAACCTCAAGGAAAGACACCGTTATGGTGGTTCTGGAGTTCTTGTCTGGGGAGGTATTTTGCTGAACGGGCGAACTGGGCTCCACGTTTTCGACAGAGGGTCTGTAACCGGGGATCGCTATTGTGAGGTGGTACTCCTTCCCCATGTGCGTCTGTTCCGAGGTACCAATGGCCCAGACTTCATTTTTATGGATGACAATGCACAGTCACATCGGACTCTTGCTGTTGAGGAGATTCTGGAAAGTGAAGATATTACTCGAATGGATTGGCTAGCGTACTCCCCAAATTTAAATCCCATCGTACATGTGTGGGATGCTTTGGGAGACGCATTGCAGCACGCTTACATCCTCCGGAGAACACTCAACAAAACCAGTAGGAGTGCCCATCCCTCAAACAGATGCTGATTGAGGAATGGGCACTCCTACCGCAAGAAATGTTGCTCCAGCTGGTTCTGAGTATGCGGAGACGGTGCGAAGCAACCATTGCAGTGAGGGGAGGGCATATCCCATATTAAGGAACATCTGCTTGTTGTTCTTCCTCTTGGATAGACAATCATAAATCACGATACTATGCGTTCAATAAAGCTTGTTTTTTGTTTGATTCCATACCGTATGCATTGTATTCCTTTTTCAGAGCCGATGCTTTCGTCATCCTTTACGTACATAATACTCTCCCTCATTTCTGAATATCATGTCTCTCAGATGATTTCTCGTGGAGTTATGGCAAAAAACCCTCCTGTTGCTTAAGTTTGGCACACCAGTGTATTTTCACAGATAAAAAAAAATTCTTCTCATAAATCAATCTTACACAAAAACAATGATACAATAAATAAGAACTTAATCGTGCACTAAAAATTAATTTTAAATTCTAGTTGCTAAGAATTTCTAAAATGTTCTTATTTTAAAATTTGAAAATCAAAACTTTTTAAAACAAAATGGCCATTGCCTCTGAAGTAAAAATGAAACAAGTCTACCTCACAACACCTGAGATCAGCAATTTTTCTACTGCGAAGGGAGCACTTTTACAAGCGGGGCTTTCTCGTCGGTTTTATGGTTTCGGAGAACTTGAAGAATTTCTCTTGTAGAGCTAGGTCGGTCCACTCGACAACTCCAAGTTGACTTCACTCTCAGTCTCCCGTAGTTTCCACTCGGCGACTAAAAGTCGGCTCTAGAAAGGTGTTTCAGTTGAGTCCAACTCGTAACTGCTCCTTCGATGCGGACACTATTTTCAGACTCCTTTGGCTCTTCTCCTGCTGATGAATACTTCAGTTTCCAAGCGGGGCGCTTTTCCTGTTCACTAACTAAAATATGAGTCAAGACGTAGGACCAGAAAATTTCTTGAGAAAAGTTCTGCGCACGTGTAGTCCTAATTGCTGCCATCAAATAAATATATGCTATATTGTAACGTCTTGGCCTTTTTATACTAGACCTATAACGGCTTTAAGAAGAGGACCACTTTCAGGTTCACGGAAACATTTTAATTTATAGTTCAGAGTTCTTATTTATACAGAACTCTGGGCTATTACAAATTGTTATTTACAAAGAAATGGAAATTAAAGATACAATTTGATTTACAAGTGAGAAGTTCATTCCAAGGACTGAGATTTTCAGAGTTCTCGAGTCTACGAAAAATCTAATGCACCAGGTCTGCTGTAGACCTTAATTGGGACTACACACTATACACGAAATCCCAAGGGGACCACTTTGTAAACAGGCGGTATCTCCGTCCTGTTCAGTCACTAAAAAAAAAAAAAAAACACTTCTTGTCGCAGAACACTCTTCCTCTCTTTCTCCAAAAACCTTTTATTAAGAAAATTCGTCAAGAGGGTGGTGGGTCACCTTCCCTCACTTCTCATTGAGTGGACACTTTCTCTTCCTTCCTTCATCAGTCTATCCCAAATCACGATGCAGCAACTCATAACGTAGTCCATATCCCATCTGTATTGTTTCGACCTGTGAAGGTCGAACAGACAATCGCTAATTGTATGATGTATCGTTATCCATGACACTGATTATCTGCTGTTAGATATGAGTGATAGGTTGTTATTATGCACTTGTTAAAGAATGCACTTTCCTTTCCCCTGGGAACAGAAATTCTATATCTCTCCGCGTGGAAAAAAATACATCTTCTATTTTTACAAATAATCAAACAGCAGACGCTTATTTAGAATTTAATGAATTGAGGAAGAATGACGAATGTTTTTGAAGAAAATTCATTCATCCAAACAATATTCATGATTTAAATGAGTAATTGAATTGTAGATAATCAAATATTAATTTGAATTTTTTATTAATTTAAAAATTATTAAAACTAAATTAAAAATTATTAAAACTAAATTAAAAATTATTAAATTTAATTTAGTAATTAAGTTGAAAACTAAAACTTAAAAATGTTTTTCCCCAAACTGACAGGTTATGCATTTATCATTATTTGTAACTAAAATAAAAGATTTATTAAACAACGTTAGAAGCAGTTCTTTCCACTAATATTTCGTTTTTTGACAGATCTTTCTACTGGAAATATTTACATAATGCAAACGCTGATAGTGGTTCTTTTTCATATTTTCATCCTTCCCTTCATTTCTCATATATACCAAATTCGTACACTACAGTTTAAACAATTACTTCTCCGGCACGACAGACATGGCGTCAGAATGATGACTTATGCTTATTAAACGTATTTTGAGACTAATTTTTTGTTACTTTTTAGTAGAATGTGGCCTTGTAAAAAATTATTATTTAACCTCGTAAATTAACTATTGTATTCCTTTATAAAAATTATTCATCTTGATGAATATCATTACCATCCCTATTTTGTCTATACATATTTCTGATCCCTCTGAGTATACACACTCACACACAAATCAAGAAATAGAGTTTATATATATATATATATAAACTCTATTTCTTGATTTTCAGATCTCCACATTCCAAATTAAATTGTTTCAATAATCCTACTAACTCTGCATCACATTTTCTCGCAAGAACAACAGATTTTTTTCTGTTCTATTACAGATTACTTAACATTTTTCTTCGGGTACTCTTTCAATTTCTACATTTCCCATGCTTTGCAATCGATTAATCCAAACACTCATATGTTTTAACTCATATTTATGTTTTAACTCATTTTTTAGTCATATGTTTTAACTGCCACTCTATCTGACGCCAAGATGCCCAGCAATTTTTGCCATCTTCAGAAGTATTGCAGGGAGTTTAACAGTTTTTGGAAACTGTCAACGCATTCCAAAATCTGTTAAACTCCCTCCAATGTAAATAAATGGATGAAATGACTGGTGACTAATCCTTTGTCTTCCGATTCTATTTGACTTTCAATTACACTTTGCGGCACCTCCTGGCTTACTGCACAAAAAATGGGTGGATGGGAAAACGCGAGCAAATATGTTTTGAAATGTGAAAAGTTAAAAGAAACTTTGAGTTGGAGGCGGGGAACAGTTCTGGGAAAGCTGCTGCTTTTTTCATCTCTGCACTTCTGTTGCTCTTCCGTCTTATGGTGGAAGAATATCGTAGATTCGTAGTGCCTTCACCATAGATTCCCTTCTGGATTTTCAATCTTTTGGAAGTATTCATGTTCCGTCTAACAGTCTGCAATTTTTTTTTTATCTTTCGCTCCCTTTACTACATTCTTCATAACATTCTAAAACAACTAAATTTTTTTTTTCTAGTGTTCAGTGTAAGTACTTAGTCATTAGTATGCGTATTATAGCACCGAAATGTGCTTCATCACACTAGTAGTATTGAACAACGATAGAAAGAGTTATCTTTATATATTTTACCAAATTTATAATTTTTTCCACTTTTATTAGTGTATATACTAAGGCATCAGCTGCGGTGTGTGACAACGACGCACGAGATGGTTCATAAAATCAAGAATGGCATCTTGAATTGCAAATCTCAAATTTTAAACCAAAAATCAATATCTCCAGGTTCTGTTCTCCTAAATAAAAGACAAGGGGTGGGAGGCTTATGGGCCACAATATGCAACCTCCTCTACATGGTGAGTTTTGGGTTGTTTTCACAGAGAAAACAAGCAGAATGCTATTTAAAAATACGTGAATCCTTAAATGACATAGAAATTTCTGTGGCAAACTGGCCACCGAAGAATACTTTATAGGAGGTTAAAATTTCAAACAGATAAGTACAATTATGGAAAAGAACTTTTCCGAATTTTGGCTAATAAATTGAAATAACATTTTTTGGCAAGCATTTCCCCTTCCTCCAAAATATATATATATATATATATATATATATATATATATAAGTGAATACAACACATGAAAATGAAAGCAAAATTTTGAAACATTCGTTATATATAAGACACAATTGAAACCGTCAAAAAAACTGAAAAATTATCCGAAGAAACAATAAAAGAAAATGTATACAAAACTAAAGTGTGTCCAGAGTTTGCAGCATTGTGCCAAACAAAGTTACCGTCTAAAAGAGAAGTTCTCAGGATTTTACAAAAATAAATTAACCTAATTATTCTAGATTCTTCTCACTGTTGTGCTCATGTACTTCGTGTTGGTAAAAGGTTAAGATTACCATTAGACAAAAAAAAAGCTCGTTGTAGACAAATTGAAGGACTTTTTAAAGAATGGCAAGAGCTTTTTAAAAAAGTACAAGAAAATATTCAAACACTTAGAAGGCTTAAAACCAAAAGAAGAAATGTCATCACTGTACCTAGAGCTGAGTTGCCCCTATACAGTTTGGGAATGATGTGGGGAGAACTCTGACTGGGCTGTACAGTCATAGAGAGACAGGGACATATAGCTTAAAGTGGATTCCGAGCCACTACAAACATCCAGGGCACCACCGGGATTCGAACCCGAAACCTGTAGCACCGAGCGTCAGAGCTCTAATCACTCGGCCTTTCAGACCCCGTTAGTCGGATTACCTGACGGTAGTTTTCCGGTTTTCTCTCTTACGATACACAAATGCGGGGTAGTTCGCACTACAACTCTTCGGGAGGCACTACCCTTCTTCAATGATACGATTCAAAGTCTACCTAAGGGTGCTCCATCATAACAGAAGATACCCTCCCTTCCCTCCTTCCATGAGAACCCAGTCGGTTCAAGGACTTGGTCTAGATGTTGCTGTCGACCAAGTGGGATAAGAAACAACCCCTCTCGATAGATTGGATGAGATGAACTATTCGCTTTGCTGGCATGATTTCCTGATTTATTAAGCATTGATTTTTCTTATGCAGCTCAAGGCATTCGTCTACGGGACTCCATTTGACCAAAATGAGGACCTCATTGCAAAACTTTCAGTAGTTACTGCAACTATTCATGGGGTCTTCGAAAGATTACGCCAATCACTTGCTAGGTGCTGCCAGGCCTTTATCGATATTGGTAGTGGCACATTTAAGTACTTTTATGCAAATAAAATAAATACATTTCTCCTTTCCTCGCTTTATTTCCTCGGCATTTCTTATTCTTGCGCTTTTTTCATTTCACACTCTACATTTATATACAAAAAAATCTTCTTAATATGTATTTTGCCTTTCCTTAAAGTTTGTTTCATGAATTAAGGGAAATAATCGTATGTGTGTGAAAATGATAGGGGACCGAACTTGACTTGACTTGGCGCTTTGAGATGTATGCTCGCTGACGCTGCTTTATCTCAAATTATCCGAATGTTTTATTGTCAACCAAAATTGCAGAAGTGTAAATAAGACCTCCTAAAATACACTCAAAAATTTAAAATTCCAAAATCATGGAAAAATTCGAAAACACTGAAATCATTTTGAAATTTCAGGAGTCCAAAATTCCTTCTGAAATACCATAAACGTTGTCGACACTTTCTAACAATCAAAAGAATAACAATAAAAGAAGTATATTTGGACATGAAAGGAATGGATAAAATACTAATCAAACGATGAAACATTTTAGCATTTAAATGATGATTTAGAACGCATGAAGTACTACTAGTAAGTGAAACGAAAAATGAAAATGAGCTAACACGAAAAAACCAATATGGGGTACCCCATAGAAGACGGGGTTACGAGACTTTTCGTAGAAATTGTAGAATTACTGTTGTTTTATAATAAGCATCTTCAGACATATCGAATAGCCATGAGTATGAAAGAACTTTATAACCAAAAGCACTTTGGAGTTTGTTTCGGGAATTTCATATTTTTGCATTGGAACAAAATGTGTTCCACTGTTTCTGGAGTTTTGCAGATTGAACATAATGGAGAAGAGGTTAGGCCAAATCTGTGGAGTTTTGCGTTGCAAGGATATGTTTTTGTGCGGAACCTGGATATAAGAGTATCTTCCCTTCGATGATTAGGAAAAAGTCTGTGTGTAGGTTTAATATTATTCAAGTGCATGAGTTCCTGAGCATATTTGCTACCCTTCCACTGTTCCGTTGCTTTAAGTTGTGCTTTCTTTTTAGTTGAAAGATGAGATCTTCCGGTGAAATCCAATGAAAAATTATTGAATCTGTTGCAGATTTCATGAGAGAGTCTGCTAGTTCATTTTCCTTAATACCAACTTGTCCTGGGGACCAGATTAATTCAATTGATGAAATACTATTGCTAAGATCTTGAAGTTTATTACCCAGAAACTGAATGATACGATTAGAATGTATGTTACAATTTTGTAACGCTAGAAGAACGGATAGACTATCTGTGAGAATAATATATTTATGAGCAGAATGAACATAAGTAGAAAGAGTTAACAGGAGTGCTAGGGTTTCTCCTGTGAAAATACTATTATGATTTGAAATCTGTCCAGATAAAGACTCTTGTGAAAAGGAATTAATGATTGCTATTGAATGATTAAGTTCTGTCTTAGAGGCGTCGGAGGCTAAAATGATTCTATCTTTCCATTGTTCATTTTTGTATTGTTCAAAGAGAAATTTTATGATATGATGAGGTAACTGTTTGGTTTGAAAAGGTAAATCGCCAAGATGAAAAGTGACTTTCGAATTTACTCTAACTGGCGGAAAATTAGGAATTAAATTAGAAGGCTGGATGTCTAAATTGTTTAAGAGATCAGCAAAAAAGCATTGTAATGAAATGGGACGTTTTAACCTTGGAGTTTTATTACTCGATCTAAGATAAATGGTGAGTGGAGACGAGGAATCAAAAGAAATTTGTTTAATGAAAAAGCGCTCTGCAAGCATATGCAACCTCTGAAACAATGAAAGTTGATCAGTTTCTTTAAGTAAAACTGGAATAGGTGTCCACTTTGGGAGACCTGCTGCAATACGCAAAGCCAGATGATATAAAGGGCTAAGTATTTGGAAGTCACTATGGCTAGAGGAGATAAAAATCGGAGCTCCATATTCCAGTAAACTACGAATAGTGGTATTTGTAATTTGAATTAAATGATAGGATCGACAACCCCAGGAATTAGCAGCAATTGCTTTAAGAACATTTAATTTTTTAATAACTTTCCTTTTAAGATACTGGAAATGTTGTTTGAAAGTGAGGTTATAAGAGAATATGATACCTAAAATACGCGTATGTTGTTTCCAAGGGATGCGGATATTATAAATATGCAGTTGTTGAGCTGGTTGTTGTTTTTTATTGGAAAAGTTAACCGCTTCGCACTTTTCTGGTTGAAGGGTAAATTTCCACGTTTCACACCATTGGATTATTTTATGAAGTGCTATTTGAAGGTTATGAAGGACTTTTTCCAAAGAATGATCGCTGCTAAAAAGAAAAATATCATCAGCATACAATAAGCATTCCGTATGTTCAGGAATGATCTCGTAAATATCTCTCATATAAATGGTAAAGAGAAAAGCACTGAGAACACTTCCCTGCTGTACACCACGAGTGGAAAACAATTTCCTAGAATCAGAGTTTCTCCAATTGGCATAAAAATTCCTGTTATTAATGAAATTGTTTATCCATCTGGCAGCAGTTCCCTTTATGCCAACCTGTAAAATTTTATAGATAAGGCCATCTCTCCAAATCGAGTCATATGCGGCAGAAATATCCAACTTAAGAAAAATACAAAATTTTTTGGCGTTTTTGGCTTCAATTATTTTATGATGCAGTAATGACAATGAATACATGCAATCTTTGAAAGGAATAAATCCTGAGTGATTGGGGTGGAATTTATCATGAACTGTGAAGTGAATGATTCTTTTGAGAACAATACGTTCAAAGATTTTACTAATAATAGAAGTCAACGCGATAGGGCGAAAGGAGGTAGGGGAAGTGCTGTCTTTTCCGGGTTTAAGGATAGGAATAATTTTAGCTGTTAACCATTCCTGAGGAACATTACCAGTTAACCAAATACACTCATGTCCATAAATTAAGGATAATGAAGTTCAGGCAAAGAAAGAGACAGAAGCAAAACATATTTGACTTATTTGTAAAGTCTATTTATTAAACAAAATGTAAAGAGCAAAAAAAAGATGCTATATGTTTGACATAATTAATAAAAATTGCGATTTTTACTCCCTGGAGCAAATTTCAAAAAAGAACCTATTTACAAAAAACAGTATAACATGGTTAGTATGATGGTTAATATGGAGTATGTCTCCCGGACGATGCAATACAGTCCTTACAATGCCTAGGCATGCTGAATATCAAATTATGAATCTGATCTTGGGGAATATTACACCACTCATCAAGCAATGCCCTCCGAAGTTCCGGTTGACAGGTGGGAGGGGGTTGACGGGCTGCAATTCGTCGGCCAAGCATATCCCACACATGCTCTATTGGATTCAAGTCCGGTGAGTATGCTGGCCAATCCATACGGGCGATATCCTTCAATTGAAGGCATTCGTCTACAATGTTTGCACGGTGAGGACGGGCGTTGTCATCCATAAACAGAAATTCAGCACCCATGGCGCCCCGAAACAAACGTAGATGTTGTTCCAGAATGGCATCCCTATAGATGTGGCCTGTCATCGTTACACTCTGAACATGCAGGTCAATTCTGGAAATAAGAATAATTCCTCCCCAAACGAGCCATCCTGCACCACCGTAACGGTGTCGTTCAATGGTGTTATCTTGGTGGTAACGGGTACCTGGTGCTCTCCATATGAAAGTCCTGTGAGAATCAGACTGCAAACTAAACCTGGACTCGTCGGAAAACATCACACAAGACCACTGTTGTGGTGTCCACAATACATGCTCTCTATTCCAGGTTAATCGCAGGCGACAGTAAGTTGCGGTAAGTGGAACACATCTGACAGGCCTACGAGCATATAGATCAATGTGCCCTAAGCGTCTGTACACGGTCTGCCTTGAAACTGTCGTACCGGTAGCTGAAGAGAGCTGACGAGACAGGTCTGATGCTGTGCTCCGTCTGTTTCTTTTTGCAGTAACTGCTAAATACCGGTCCTCATTCGGCGTTGTAACTCGGGGGCAACCTGTGCTGTAACATCTACTCCCATTACCATCATCTTGGAATCGTTGCCAAAGCCTGGAGATGACACTCTGGGCGATTCCAAGTTCCTTGGATACTTCCTGCTGGGTACGTCGACATTCCAGTCGTCCGATAATTTTACCACGTAAAAAATCATCCAAATGCTTCCTTTGTGCCATAACTATGCGGTTATTGCACTGAAAGGCTTTTTAAAGCGCTTGTGAACAATTTTACTTCTTTGCCACCATTCATTATATACCCCTCTCTTACACTCTCGTCACTGTGACGTACTATCCGCGCCATCTGGTGGTTTCCTGTAATTTTCATATTCTTTTTCAAGATGTGTGTGATAATTCTATAGGTGAAATTTTTATTTTAGAGTTCAATTTCTGTGTGATTCTGAATTATCCTTAATTTATGGACATGAGTGTACTATTGAAGATATTAAGCAGATGAAAAGATAAGAATCAGGAAGAATTTTAATAAGTTTTGCAGGCATATTGTCACTGCCAGGAGAAGTATTAGGAGCAGCGCGGATAGCTTCTTTTAGCTCGTTAAATGTAATTGGTCTATTATAATGTTGTTTATAATTGTCAGAAAGATCAAATGGAATAAACTGATGGTCAAAGGTTTTATTAAACTGAGTAGCTAATAAATTAGCTTGCTGCGTCGGGTCTGAAATGAAAGAATTATTAGAATGAAAAATTTTATTGCTATCCAGAATATTGTTTCTATTATGAATAGCTTTAATGATTTTATAAATTTAGCCGTTATATCCGGTAGAGGAACACACAAAATCCCAATATTGTTTTTTAAGATCTGAGATGTAGTGACGAAGTTTGGAAGAAATTTTCTTATATGAAATCCATAAATCTTGAGAGAGTTGAGATCGAGCTTGATGTAATAATTTGCGTTTCTGTTTTAAAAGATTATTGCAGCGGGAGTTCCACCACGGGAGGTTTTGACTGTGAGAGGTTTTATGAAGTTTTTTGTTGTTAAGGAGAGTCTGAGTTAAGAAAGAATGTAAATCTGAGTATGAAGAAAAGGTGCGATCAAGATTTTTCTGATCTTGGAGGAAAAGATGGACTTTAGACCATAATATGATCGATCTACAAATTTTTGTGAAGCAGAAAGTTGAAACGATAATTGTGTCAGAAGATGATCACTGTCGCAGGGATCGGAGTGAACAGCAAAAGAAATATTAGGGTAAATGTCTGCGCTGGCAATGGAGAGATCAATAAGCGATGTAACAGTCGGAGTAATATGAGTGGGAGCGTTAGTATTAATAATATTAAGATTATTCTGAAGAATCCAGTTGATCAGTATTTCTGAACTAGTTGTAGAAGAGGTGGATCCGAGAATGGGATGATGAGAATTAAAATCTCCGAGAATAATACAGTTAGAGGGAAGTTGTTGACTAATTGTATCCAGCCATTCAATAGTGAAAATACCCCTTGGAGAATAAATGTTAACGATAGTTATAGTTTTATGTGAAATATGAATTGTAACTGCTTGTATTTCGTTATCAGAATCCGGAAGGTTGGCCAGAGTAAAAACTCTGCTAGGAAAAATAGAATCAACTGCAATTAAAAGACCTCCTCTGCGTGTATTGTCAGAGCGATCTGTTCTATAAATTAATTTACCCGGTAGGTGAAAATGATCCTCAGAATTAAGAAATGTTTCTTGTATTGCTAACACTGACATTGACGAAAAAAATTGGATCAGATATGGACGTTTGGCTCGAATGCTACGAGCATTCTATTGTAGCACTTTAAACATTGTTGTAGTTATTAATATAAAAGTTTATAAAGATTGATCAACAACAAAGAAATAAAAATCCAATGAGTCCAAGATGCAAAATTATAATTTTCAATAACAGTAATTAAGTTAAACTAGAAGTAAAGAAATTTAAAGAAGGATAATCTTGATCTATCGACTTTTTCCCGTAAAATCAAAGTCTTGCGCTGTTTCAAAACTCTGGTTTTTAGTTTTAATCTTTTTTTTCTTTTCCTTACCTTTCCGAAGATGTTAATTTTGTCATTGGAGGTAAAGATAGTTTCTTTATCGCTTGATTGAGGGAATTTATACTAGTTATTATATTTTCTGTGAGTACTGAGTGACTCCTGGAAATTGGATGCTTGTGAATGACAAATTTCTTTCACTAACTTTTGAGTTTCCATGGCGTGCTGTTGAAATAATGTAGTAATTTCTTCTTTAGTAATGTAATTAGGTGGAGAAGAAATTTTTACTTTAGCGGAAAATGAATCTTCTTTCGGAACGCGATATATTCTTCGCGCTTCTACAAAAGAAAGCCTGTTGAGGGTTTTGAATTGTAAAAATTTTTCTTCTGCTTTACGGCTGGGACAATTCATGTCTGTGGCCTTATGAGTTTTGCTACAGTTTATGCATTTGGGAGTTTGTTCGGTACATGTATTAACATGATGATTGGAACTGCAGAATTCACAAGTAAGAGATTTTTTGCAATTTGAGGCGGGAAGAGAAAACGAGTGACAATTTCGACATTGACGTGGTTTATCCACAAATAGCGAAATTTTTGCTGGGTTAGCCACAGTCTTATGTATTCAGGTAATATCGTACCCAAAATTGAAACTAAAACCGGAGAGGTGAAAGTCGGAGTTGTTCTTTTTACTAGCAAATCTTTTGAGTTCTATTACTGAAACCCTATTTTCTTCTTCCAATTCCAAAGCGAGTTCAGAAAGTGGAATGTCTGTTGGGATGTTATGTAAAAAAGGAAACGGGTAGAAATCTTTTCCAGGTAAAGTGATGCATTTACCGGAACTCCCAATATGGCTTTTAATATTTACCAGTTCTTTAGCAGTATCATAGTGAGAGGTTGAAAACATAATTTTATTCTGTCTAGTGATACGCATAAACTCAATGTGTTTTAACGTGCTCATTTTAGAAGAAATGTTATCTTTTAATATTTTAGGATGAGCCCTTGGAATTGAGCCATTTATCACCTCAAATACGATTACAAATGAGTGCGCTCCATTTTCATGTGCTAAATGCAATTTGGATGTGATATCTTTAGAAGAGATAAAATTGAAATCTATTTCCGAGGAAAATCCATGCTGTTGGAATTACTATTTTTTTCTGCCATTTCAGACCTCTAAGTATGCCCACTTAGAGAGTGAGGCCCCCTCCTTTTACGCTTTAAAACATTAACCACAACCTTGGACAAATTATGAAAAAACAAACTAAAGTTTACCGGTAACCTACCAGGTGAGAAACCGATTAGATTTCAAAAAAAAAAAAAAAAAAGAAAGAAAAATTTTTAACTTACGAAACCCGAGACAAAAACAAGAGTTCAAAAAAGAAACCTGTCACCGAGCACACACCAAAGCAGCTCAAGTCGACTAGGGGACCGAAAAATCATATTATGCCAGCGTTCAATGCAATGAAAATCTTATAACTTTAATAAAACAGTCTCCTTTACACAGCTTTGCCTGGACAATTTTTTATTGTTAAGACGATTTTAATTTCTCTCTGAAATTGGGGGCCTGAATGGCCGAGTGGCCAGCGCTCTGGTGCTCGGTACCACAGGTTTCGGGTTCGAGTCCCGGCGGTGCCAGGGATGTTTGTAGTGGTTCGGAATCCACTTTAAACTGTAGGTCCTGGTCTGTTTAGCCCAAAGTGTGCACAAGATGACCGTAGAGCGACAAACCAAATCAAACCAAATCTCTGAAAATGAGTTGGTGCTTTGACATAAAGAATTTGCAATTCGAAATAATGTTTCAATAAACATACTTGGGCTCTCTTATTAACAATATCGGACAACATGAAATTTAAAAAACATTAAACACACAAATGGGATCGTAGCTTATTATCTCACTTCTTGAGCCTATATTTGGTTAAAAGGTCGAATATCTTGTATATTTTCGGAGATTGATTCTGATAAACATAGATGTCCAAATTTGAACTAATTGAAAAGTTAGTTTTTAGTAAATCTTACAAGTTAATACAGCAGCTTTTAATGCATTCTTAGCTATGCTTGAAAACTTACAGAAAGTAATAACATCTTTTCCTTGATTGATTTTCTTCTTCTTTTTATCCTGGTCAGATCTCGAAATAAGTTCAGTAAAGCTTACTATTTCAAAACCAAATCAAATAAATTTAATGTAAGATCTGTAACTGAATGGATTCGGTAACTATGATCTGGCAACAAAATATGTTATTTGTGTATGTGTGACCAAATCCCAGGCTTTAAATTTTAGCAATGTGTCATTTGAATATTTTAGTTCTAATTTTGAAAATTTTTTTTTTTTTAAATGTTTGAGATGCGATCATTCATCCCATGTGCAATATAGTTTGTCTATGCTTTGTGTATTTCCTTTGCAAGAACTGTTTTTGTTTGTTTGTTTTTTTTTAAGTTTGAGCGTTTCGGAGTTCTGAAAAGAAGTAACCATCTTGCTAAGAATTCTGATTATTTGTTATTGTCAAATAGTTTTTGATTTAAATGGTCTTATTAACTTCTAAAAGGAATCAAGATGTAGTCAAATGTCCTCTATGTAAGTAATCTGCTAAAGGTTGCTACTTATAGTTTATTTCATATGAAAAGGCTAATGCATTTTTGTATTCGTTCTGTCATGAGAAGTGCTCCTTATGCCCTCAGATTATAAAATGAGTTTTTTGTTGTTGTACATTTAAAATATTGTTTATATAGGAAATATTATCCGATATCCTATGCCTCTTCACATTATCTCCTTAATGTCTCTTTTATACAGTCAATATTTTCAATCTACACATAATATAACATTTAACAAACAAGCAAATGCATATGTCAATAAGTATAGAAAGTTTTTTTTCCCCTTGGAGAATCCTTTTTGGTTTGCTGATGTAAATTGAATAAACATATTTATTTATGAAAACTATTTTAATACAATGTTTACATTTTTTAAAGTATGTTATAGTGTTGCCATTTAATGCTTTAAACATTGTTTTGACTAGTTGACTTGTCACCTAAAAATAACTCATTTTAGAAGAATATTTATAACTAAATTCTTGAATTCTTCTAATATTGAATACTTATTCTTAAATTACATGTATTATTCATATTCATATCACATATATTTTCTGTTTACTTTAAATTCTTTATAAGTTCATGAATATCTTTCATGGCTTTTTATTTTAATATTTATGTTCATTAATAATTTAACCATTTTATTCCTTTTATAATGGATAATGTTTTGGTATAACAGTAATGCATATTAAATGAAAATCAGATGATTTAGGCTAGCATGTATTACTTAAATATCTCCCGGCTTTCAAAATAGATAATAAATGCATTGTTTAGTGAATGTGGTATTTATAAATTTTGATTGAAATGGAATCTAGCTAATCTCACACTTTGTGGTATTTTTAGAGGTGATAATTTTCCAAGCCTAGACTTGCATACGTGAATCAACTTTTATTTATTCGTTTATTTCAAAGTATATCATATAGCTTCAAATGAAAGTAGACTAATTCTAAATTTCATTTAAAATTTTGTAAATTGGAAAGTCCATTTGAATCTTGCCGGCAAAAACTTTACTGTTGTAGTGCTTGGGGACATGAGAAATTCTTTATCTATATTATTAAAAGATATTAAGGATTTTAATAATAATCTATTTGATTATAATTGCTTTTTCTAAAATAAGTGCATCCTCTTTATTTTATGTTCTGCTAAATATCAAATTCTTAAAATGCATCGTAAATGAAATTATTAAACAGTGACTAATTATTTCAGTTTTTAAATTTAATTGAATGAGAATGATTGTTAAATTATGCATGACTTTTAGTTTGTATTGATGTGCAAATACCCTAAATGTAGTGGAAAATTTGTCATTCTGTATACAAATGTCGAAATTGGATAAATATGAATGTGTAACAAATTTTTTTAATTATTTGTGTGTACAATTAAATATATATATATGCTTCAATAGAGATACTTATTTCTTTAAGAGGTAAGTATCAATAACTTATTTATTTAATTTACGGTTTTGTATGTTTCATTTTATAATTTGAATTGGCTATGTCTTTAAAATAGTTTTTTTAGATTGTAAGACACTGGTACAAATCTTCACTGGGGTTATTTTGGTAAAGGAGAGAGATCCCTCAGCTAATTATTTCTTTTGAATTGAACAGTTTCTAAAATTGCACTGAGGAATAGCTTAAGTTGCAGTTTTACCAGAAAATATATAATGAAATTTAAGAAACGTATTTAATCACTTCAAAATTTTTGCGAGATGAACTTTGCTTAGTGCAAGGTAAAGATTGCTCATGTTTTTTGTTTTAAATTACTGTGATATATTTTTCTCATTTTATTTAATTTAAATATGTAAATGTGTTTCAATATTATATTTAACTTTTACTAGACCATATAGAATGAAATTTAATGCAATTTATTTATTGACTGAAAAAACATTTTGAGATGTACTAGGTTTTAGAATCATTTTTAAAAAAAAATAATCAAGGTATTTTTACATTTTGTTTTAAACATGTTTGTATACCTATATATATTATCATTTGTTTTTGTGCATGTTGTAGAAATTAAAGGCTGTGTATTTAGTCGGGTAATGTTTGCAGTCTTATTTTTTAATGATTTATTTTTATTGCTTTTTCCTTTCATTATCAAATGTTGACATTCTGACTATCTTAAATTTGTTTAGTCATTCTAAATAATTTCTAACTGAAAAAATCCAAAAATCAAATTTAATTCCGTTGTTTTATCCTTCCAAAACAAACAGCTACCCAGTAATTTAACTAAAAACTATTTTAACAATATAAAGACTAACTAAGACTAAGATTAGAGAAACAAATTAATTTTCAACAGCTGATGCATCAACTCCCATTCCTCCCAACATTCAATTGCAATAATCAATGCTTTTAAACAGATACTTCATCAGGAACGATTTTTAATTGCAATAGCATTTTTAAAAGAGAAGCTTTAACTCTTTATTTTAACCATGTCATCATATAATTAAACAGTTCACGACATACAAAAAAGACAGCCATCAAAAATTGCAACTTTTAATGAACATGTCGCTCTGATGAAATTTGCCCGCTTTTTTTCTGCCTGAGATTTCTTGACATGAATTTTTTTTTTGTTAGGTATGGTTGTTAGCCCTTCGCCGAACCACCTAGTTTGTTGCTCTATGGCTATTTGTTATACATAAGGGTTAATTAGACCCGACCTACTGTTTAAAGTGGATTCTGAACCACTACAAATATCCATGGTGCCACCGGAATTTGTGGTACCAGGCACCAGAGCCGTTAGCCTCTCAAGCCTCTATAGAGTTTTTACCACTATCAATACTGTATCTCCATACTACATACCCAGTGGTGCATACCATTGTATTCATTTTTACTTACTCGTTCAGTTGAAGTCTATATTTTAATGAATGGTATTTATCATCCTCATTCACAGGTAAGTTTAATTTTTATCATGCTTGTGGAACATTCATCCATGTGGATTCAATATTGCAGTGGTTTGTCAGGTATTTTTGAATGAAACTTTTAAAAACATTTCACAAATATTTATAAATTTGGTACAAATGTTTAAGAAGTGTTTGTAGAGAATACAATGACAAGGTTGTGTTATTGGCTGTACAATTTCTAAGTAAAGTCTTCAAGCAGTTGGGCTCAGTTATAATGATTAAGCACCAAATAATCTATTATTAGAAAATTTTAAATTCTGAAATATCTATTTAATAACCCAGTCTAATACTCTGATATGGGAAAAAAAAAAAAAAAAAATTTGTAAATTTTGTTAGAGTAATGGAAGAAGTCTTGATTATTATTGCAGTTAATAGCCACTGTGAAACTTTTATTTCTAATATTTTCTAACAAAAAAGCATTTGCTTAGTGGTATTCTTGACAATTTTTATCGATATTTTGAATAATAAAATGAAAACAGATTGTACTTAGCAGTTTGCAATCCGCACCATGAAATTTATATATATTTTTTAAATCTGCGAATTATAAGTAGGAAATTATGACTCATGGATTTAACTAGTAATAATTTTTTAAATAAATTATTTATCACATTAATCCGGTCTCCAGATTATGGGGTCATTTGAGAGAATGAGTTAGTAGATTTATTAGCCCTGTTAGCTTCAGGAGTAATCATTGTAAATCCTTTTCATTGAGACTTAACATGAAAATTTTATTGTTCAGCAAAAAGAGAAAAACAATATATATTTATTAAAAAAATCTCAATAGTTAAGTGTAAAGTAGGGCATGAATATTGAACATTTAAATGGTATTCAACTTTCATATTGATTTTACCCACCAAATGGAAAAAAGCAGATGTACTACTTTCTGTCTTACGAACTAAAAACCTATCCTTCCCCACTCTGCAAAGAGTTGTAAACTGAGGAATGTTTTATATTTCATTATAAAAAATACAAGGTTCAAATAAACAAACTTCAAGTTACTTCGAATTTAATTTTCCATTCTTTTCTTAGATTTTTGCCGTAACTAAAGATACTACAAAAACTACAACAATATTGATTCTTCTGAAATAGAATAATTCAAAAATAAACCAAAAGCTTCAGAACAGATTTTCATTTAGCTTGCTTAAGATTCCTGCTTATAATTCAGTGAGAAGCTCTGATCAATTTGATTTAAGATATTCAATGAAATCTATGGAAATTAAAATGTTTGAAATTTTTTTTTTATCATATTTTATCTTAATATTATGTACCTTGCTGTTGCAAAGAGGAACATAAATCTCTAAGTCTGGTTATTCTTAATAAGTTTCATGCTATAATTATCATCTAGGAAATATTACTTTGTTTGATGGATTTTATTATGTTGAATATTTAATCCTGTTTAAAATATTTTTTCATCCATATACTGGTCATTATGAAATCCTGGTAATTATGGAGGTAATTGTTCTTGAACTGCATTAATTAACCCTCACTTGTAGTGGACAAGAATTTAAGATGTTCTGTTTCTGTTAAATACCCAAATCATTATAATGTTTATATCATAGAATCTTTCTTTTGCTGTGATAGATTTGCAGAAAATTTTTGACATGTGATTCAAAGCTAGTAATGCAATTAAAAATTTTCAGAATCTTAACATTTTAACCACATTTTTTGTAGTTTGTAAATCTCTATATGACAGACTAAAGCTGCTATAGAGAAACTGCAGTTTCTGATAAATGAATACTTTGGACAATAAATTCATAGAAATTGCCAATACAAAATTTAATTCACTGGGTTGGATTTAATTGTTCTTATGTGAAAATTTTTTGCAAGCAACATTCATGATTTTATCTTGTATTGTTCTATTTAAAATGAATTTATTCTAAATTAAAATTACAGTTATGAAGTTCCTATGTGAAATAATTCATGAAAAACTCCTCTTAATTAATATATAAGGTTATAATAATATGCCTGCACAATTATTGTTAGGAAATTATTAAAAAAAATGTAAATAAAGTGAAAATATATTAGTGCTAAATTATTTCAAAGCAACAAATATTCTTAATTTTGGTTGATAACCTTTTTTACTATTAATTTGTATAAATGGGCACATCTATGCCAAAACTTTTAACAGGCACTATACATGCATTGTAATTCAAAGCTCTCTCCCTCCTGTGGCAGGATTAAGGACATGCACTTATTGTACATTCTATTAGCATATAGATCTATCTCCCTCATGCAGCCTTCTTTATACTGACTGCATGTTGATACTTCCATCTTGTAGCAGCACAACCTTTGCAGATCAAACCGAGCTGAGTTGCAGTTTTCAAATGACATGTATAAATTGTAAGTTTGTCATCTGAGAAAGTAACTCCTAACCTACCATCGTTGCATT
>BPLR01020925.1:0-42272 GCA_021605095.1 Caerostris extrusa
ATAAAAACAAATATAGTTCCCTGTATCTTTTCTTAAGAGGAATTGACTCTTGATTAAATAATGCGTGTAGATAGTAACAAAAACTGCTCGCACAATCAGTTCGACAACAGCTTGCTGTTGAAAAACTTGTTAAGTCATTTTAAATGGCTTTTATTTAGACAAAAAAGAGAGGTCAGAATCTCTAAATTCTTTTTTTTTAATATGAGCCATTTATAACACGTAAAATAAAAATAGACATAATAGATCAGTGGATGTTTTCTTAATAGGAATTGGTTGTTGGTTAAGTAATACATGTTGATAGTAACGAAACCTGCCCACAAAATCAGTTCGACAACAGTGTATTGTTTAAAATGTTAGCAAGTAATTTTTAAATGGCATTGTTTAGACAAAGCGAGGTCCGTATCGTCAAATCCTTTGTCTAATTAATAGCGAGCCACTATCTCTAGAAAGATGATGTATCAATTAGCAACTAAGGCAGGTTTGACACATCGATAACACAAAAAATAGATTTATTTTCAAATCTGAAGGTATGCTTTTTTTATTCATTGTATTTATTCATGTTACTTTTGTTTTCCGAAAAATAATTTAAAAATCCATGTGGTATGAATTTAAAGTAAGTATATTGAAGTCCTCTTGTGTCATAAGTTGCTAAAAATCACCTTAATAAGAATAATTAAATATCATTTCAAAGAAAAAATGTAATGGCATTGAAATAAAACTTTTGGTAAAATCCACAAACATTATTTGGTTTTGACAGTAACATTATAACAATTTTGAATGGCTTAAAATTAAGTGAATTACAAATTTAGGTTAGTTAATAATAATATTCCATTTTTATATTCATCGAAAAAATTTATATGCATTTACTTAGAAAGGAAATAGTTACACACTATTTTCTAAAAATTAAGGAAACATTTTTAAAATGCGATTACGACTAACAAAATAAGTAATTTTAATGAAAAGCACGTAGTATATATGTAAAAAATAAAGCTGCATCAAAATAAGTTACGCAAATTAGCGAAGCTGATTTTATTTAATGTTATTCGACACATAACCGAAAGTAAGTTTAAAAGTGTCTGCAGTTTTTGAAGGAAGAAACCGTAAAATGAATTTTCCCAGTAGCTATATTTAAAAAATAAGTACTCGACATTATTTATTGGTAAAGTTATGATGACGAATGATTGAGTTGATAGACGAGGGGCAGAGTCAATTCTAAATAGGAAGATAGTTCAATGTCAGGCCTTCTGTAATTCATAGGCTATGAAATACAATCCCTAAAAACAGTTCCTAGAACTAAAAGCCGAGTTAAACCTAAAGCTACAAGTGCAGCAGTTTATCACTATTTGAAGCTAACACAATGGAGGCACAAAATAGCTGAACCAACCAACCTGTAGTAGCTGCTAGAAGCCATTTATTCACCTTGCGCAATTGCAGTTGGTGACACCTTCATCGCTCAAGGTGATAAAGCTGAGTATCGCAGAGCTATGTTGGTGGAACAATACTTTCTTGTGGAGATTATTGTGTGTATTTATTCGCCAGCATATTCTCTGAACTTGAATAATTGAAATACTTTAATAAAATGTGTTTCTGTATTTTCAAGGTCTTCAAAACTGCGTTGACGCAGATATTAGTTTTGCTGCCGACCGAAAACAAGCACCATCATTTTGAGCATGGAAGATCGTTATTATGCTTGTATATCTGTTAGAAGTGATCACATTCCACGTTGAACTCAACTACTATGACTTCCGTGTTTATTAGACATCAGACGTGTTCTATTAAGGATACATTTGGTAGCTGGGAAAGTAGTTAAAAAGCAAGAATAGAATCAGTAGGAACTTTGATTGATGACTGTGAGTGCATTATTTCTATTGAAATGTAAATTTTGGTGTCAGGTAAAAGTAGACCAATAAAAGGGTCGTAAAATATTGCTATATGTACAGTATTTATATATGACAACCAAAAGAGGTCCGGTCTATCAAATGAGATAGTATCTTAGATCGTAACTGCAGGATTTTAAATTGTGCCGTGAACGATACTCATGTTACAATCTCATCTCTGTCTTATACGCCTCAGACATTATCTTACACGATGTTCACTTTAGCCAATTGGATTCCGGGTGAAACGAGCTTGCACTACTGGTGTGCTTGTCGGTGTGTATGTAACAAGGAAGGGCTGGTCGACGCAACGGGCGCTGTGAGCTCTCTGAATCTTTCTCCCATTCTACACCCATTTCCATTCTTTGAATCTTTTATCATGATCTTTGTGAACACTGATGCAGTGGTTACACTTTTGGGTTGTCGATAACGATGAATCTGGTTTGTGGAAACTGATATGACAATCGTTGCAATGCTTTTTCTTCATTACGCTAGCACTTGTACGTAAATTTTCGCATACACATTACATAACAAAACCTGCTTATTACCTTTCTTGCCAGCTTTTACTATTTTAAGGACACCCTGCATATATATGGAATGCCCTAGTAAAACAAATATGCGACAGCTCATTGTGGTATTGTTTATGGCTTTAAGCCTTAACCACTTATAACAATATCTCGTACCTAGAAAGAACACGCCAAACCGTCTTCTACAATACACACGTTAAACTAAGAATTCTGCAAAAACTCATTTAATAATATACCTAAAAAATCCGCAATAACCCATACCACATATAAACCTACACGTTTGAATGCCTTCAGATGCTTATGCAAGTTGGAGAAGGAAAAAAAACATACACATGAAATAAATCAAAAGCTAATTGCATGATTTAAAAATAAACAATATGCATATATATTAATAATTACAATTTAAAAAAAAAACGGATAGATACGTCTTACAATTAACATTGTTAGAACCAGTGTTTCTATAGTGAACCTACAATCAGACATCTCAATATATATACAATATACCACAATAACAATAAAAGAATATGAGTCCCATCATCTCAAAATTATGCAGGTGCATGGTCCTCCAGCCCAAACCCATTCTCTGAGCATACGTTTCAACTGCTGGCGAAGTGGAGAATTTTTCCAAAATAAGATTCATTTTAAAGAAAATAAGCTAATTCCCATGTACTGATGATGATATCAACGGCAGCATGGGAAACGTAGGCATCATGGGGAATGGAGTTTAGCACCATTGTCTAAAGGCATGGCAGCAGGGGGCCAATCGCAAACGGGGAATTATGGGGCTTGTCTGCATTACCGATGCTGGCAGTAAACCTCTGGTCCGGGTCATTGACTCTAGCAGTGCCTAGTGCAGGGGGCCTTGACGTGGGTATCTTCCTTTTTAAGGACTTTCCAGCACTCCCTTTGGGGACAGTTTCTCGCATTTTCTTTCCCGCATCTCACATCATTTTTTCTTCTTCTTCTCTCCTGTCGATTCTCTTCTTCCGATGTCTTCAACACCTTTTTTTCAATTCCTTCTATTAGCTCACACTCTCCCTATATATATTATCTTGTTCAAATTTTCAATAGTTCATAAAACACTTTTTATTCATCCACTCAAGTTCAAACACATTTTTTTTTTTTTGAACTTGTAGTGGATTACACTGGATGTTAGTACAGTTTTTCAAATATTAATTCAGTAATTAAATTTAATTAATTCATTTTAGTTTTTTTTTTTTAGATTTAAGTTGCATTATCTACCAATAGATGGAGCCAGATAAACTTTTAAAAAATGGATGAAAATTATTTATAAAGGACTTTCTGCAATATAGTGGAAAAAAAAAGTAGGAATTGACTTTAAAAATATTTTTTTTTTTTATACTACTTGTTTATGTATTTTCAGTTTACACTCCCCTTCATTCCTTTAAAAATCCGCCCCTGAGCCTTCTTTTTATACATATTTCCCAAAACATGTGCTTAACATCCTATCTGCCACTGAAACAGTATTTTTCCTTTCAGAAGAGTCACCCCATCAATAAGTAAGCGAGCACAGAGAACTTCACAAGTTTTAGCTAGATTAATAAACTTTCGCTCATGACAATCTGGTGCTTTGAAGTTCGCAACAACCCCGCCAATTAAAACACCGCACAAAGATATCACATTCATTCGAAGCTCCTGCAAAAGAGCTGTTTCCTCCGGAAACTGCCATTTTTTTTTTGTACAGATCGGAATTCGCATCTGGAAAGGTTAGTGACCATCAAATACACCCTTTCAAGGACACACATAAAATATGCCACCACAGCACATGATTTACATATTGATTACAAATATATATATATATATATTTGGATTCCATCTTGTAAATTGTAACAATTCATAACAATATTTAATGTTAGCAGACATGATCTGGCAAACAACTGTAGTTTTAATAAATGACATACTATTTTATGAAAAAAAAAAAGAAAATATTTTCCAAATTATATAATTTCATTGCAGATATTCTTTCATACCTCTATCATATGACTTCACGAATTACTTCATCATATGGCATTTTTACTTTTAATAGGGACATAATAGGTAATTTAAAAAAAAAGATTTTCAGATTTAGATAAAAGACGAAAAACACGGAATATGATACGACTCTAGATTTTGAAAATGTAAGTATACATAAAAAATATAAACAGCACTTAAAAATTTAAGTATAATACTGTGCTCAAAATTACACTCATGTCCATAAATTAAGGATAATTCAGAATCACACAGAAATTGAACTCTAAAATAAAAATTTCACCTGTAGAATTATCACACACATCTTGAAGAAGAATATGCAAATTACAGGAAACCACCAGATGGCGCGGATAGTACGTCACAATGACGAGAGTGTAAGAGAGGGGTATATAAGGAATGGTGGCAAAGAAGTAAAATTGTTCACAAGAGCTTTAAAAGCCTTTCAGTGCAATAACCGCATAGTTATGGCACAAAGGTAGCATTTGGATGATTTTTTTTACGTTGTAGAATTATCGGACGGCTGGAATGTGGACGTACCCAGCTGGAAGTATCCGAGGAACTTGGAATCGCCCAGAGTGTCATCTCCAGGCTTTGGCAACGACTCCAAGATGATGGTAATGTGAGTAGATGTTACAGCACAGGTCGCCCCCGAGTTACAACGCCGAATGAGGACCGGTATTTAGCAGTTACTGCCAAAAAAACAGACGGAGCACAGCATCAGACCTGTCTCGTCAGCTCTCTTCAGCCACCGGTACGACAGTTTCAAGGCAGACCGTGTACAGACGCTTAGGGCACATTGGTCTATATGCTCGTAGGCCTGTCAGATGTGTTCCACTTACCGCAACTCACTGTCGCCTCGATTAACCTGGAGTAGAGAGCATGCATTATGGACACCGCAACAGTGGTCTGGTGTGATGTTTTCCGACGGTCCAGGTTTTGTTTGCAGTCTGATTTTCGCCGGACTTTCATATGGAGAGTGCCAGGTACCCGTTACCACCAGAGAAAACACCATTGAACGACACCGTTATGGTGGTGCAGGATGGCTCGTTTGGGGGAGGAATTATTCTTGGTTCCAGAACTGACCTGCATGTTCAGAGTGTAACGATGACAGGCCACATCTATCGGGATGTCATTCTGGAACAACATGTGCGTTTGTTTCGGGGCGCCATGGGTGCTGAATTTCTGTTTATGGATGACAACGCCCGTCCTCACCATGCAAACATTGTAGACGAAGGCCTTCAATTGGAGGATATCACCCGTATGGATTGGCCAGCATACTCACCGGACTTGAATCCAACAGAGTATGGGTGGGATATGCTTGGCCGATGAATAGCAGCCCGTCAACCCCCCTCCCACCTGTCAACCGGAACTTGGAGGCATTGCTTGATGAGTGGTGTAATATTCCACAAGATCAGATTGATAATTTGATACTCAGCATGCCTAGGCGTTGTAAGGCCTGTATTGCATCGTCCTGGAGACATACTCCATATTAACCGTCATACTAACCATGTTATACTGTTTTTGTAAATAGGTTCTTTTTTGAAATTTGCTCCAGGGTGTAAAAATCGCAATTTTTATTAATTATGTCAAACATATAGCATCTTTTTGCTCTTTACCTTTTTGTTTAATAAATAGACTTTACAAATAAGTCAAATTTGTTTTGCTTCTGTCTCTTTCTTTGCCTGAATTTCATTATCCTTAATTTATGGACATGAGTGTAAGACCAATTTTTTTTTTTTTTTCAAAACCTCTTTATTTATTCTTCCAAATTTATTTCATCGCCTTCAAAGTAATCCCCTCAGGACACAATGCACTTACGCCAACTTTGTTTGCAACCCTCAACGCATGCTAAAAAGTCATCGGCAGGGATGGTCTTCAAAGCGCGCAGCGATTCACGGTGAATCTCTTCAATCGACTTAAAATAAGTGTGAATACGGTGATTGTGGAACGATATGGGTTTCATTTTTGGCAAAAAAAGTCACGAAAATCAATACTGTGTGAGCTGGCGCATTCAGTGTTTTCGGTACCTATCAAATTTGACGCGTTTGAGGCCCAAAATGGAATTGACCGATCCTTTTGAAATTCCAACATCATCAGCAAGGTCTCTAATTGTAAATCGTTGTTTTGAAAGCACCAAATCTTTAATTTTTTGAATGTGAGCTGCGTCGGTTGACGTTGATGGTCGACCAGAGGGCTCTTCGACTTCAACGCATTCTTTGCCTTCTTTGAACTGTTTATACCACTTCTAAACATTTCTTTTCGATATAGGAATGCTCACCGAATGCCTTCTACAACATTCTATACGTTTCTGCAAACAAAATTAAAAATTTAAATTTTTGATGCAAATTCTTTGCTCAATTAATTCTGACATTTCAAAAATCGCCGGAATCAGTTTTAGCGTCTCCCAAAGCCAAGCGTAACTCAAACACTAATGAATATTAGGAAGTGAAATTTCAGACAGATGTCAAAGGACAAAGCCTGCAACCTAAAAAAAAAAAAAAATTGAAATTCTGTAAGCCCCGGGAATTTTAAATTCAAAATTGGTCTTATTTTTTGGACACAGTAGTATATAAAAGGCAAAGATAGAAAAAGATAACTATTAGTAGACTAAAAGACAATTAGGAATTACGAAATAAAAAAAAAAACACGTCCAAAACTATGACGTCATTTCCTTTGTATTGTTCATTTACAGGAAAAAAATACATGCTTATTTAATAAAAAAGAATTAAGTAGAGTTATTTTGTGATTGTTTAGTATGTATTATCTAAGTCTTATCAACTTAATGTTTTTACCGCAAAAATTGATTTATTAACCATCTAAATTTTTGCGAATATTAAGCTGATTATATGATGATAACAACAGACACCAACTTTAAATAGCTATTTAGAAGTAAAATTTTACAAAAAAAATACAATTTTTATTTAATCAAAAAATAATTAATGAAAAATTTCCAACTTTTTACAAATTAGATAACAATATAAATTTAAAATCAAGAACATATATATATTATAGTTTTACAAGAATGATGTTGTGTTGGGCCTAGTTTGGGTTTGTTTGTTGCCCTACGGTTATTTTTTTAACACTTTAAGCTAATTAGACCGGGACCTACATTTTAACGTGGATTCCGAACCTGAAGCCTGTGGTATCAAAGGCCTGAGTGCTAACCAATTGGCCATCAGGCGGCTTGTGTTGGGTCTTATCCTCAGTAGCCTGCAGTGTGGGACAGACATCCCATGAATAATCTACTCATGGAAGGAGGGAAACGGAGGATGCTGAACCTGTAGGTAGAAGTCTGACTTGGCCCCATGACGCTCTTACAATCATATGAGACAGGGGCCTACGACTTAAAGTGGATTCCGAATCACTACAAACATTCATGGCACCGCCGAGACTCGAACCCGAAAACCTGTGGCACCGAGCGCCAGAGCTCTAGACGTTCGGCCATTCAGGCCCAGTTTTATAATAATAAAGATTATATACACATACACAAATACTTTTCTTTGTAATATGAAAATGGAATGATATATACTTTTGTTGGATAATGCAGAATTCGACAAATATGTCACTTTTTATTCGTTTAAATTTAAATAGAAAAAATATCAGAAGATTTCTTTTCAAGAAAAGCATTCAACATAATAATACTAAAGCCAAAATATAATCCTACGAACCGATAGAAATCTTAATTTGATCCTTTATTAATTGGCATTTTATTTGTTTACATTTTAAGATCACTATTAATGGCAATTTTAATACGGCAACACAACTAATGTATGAAATATATGAATGTGAAGTTAGTAGAAAGTAAATACAATATTGTAAGAAACCTTGAAGAAAACATCTTTTTTTTTACCAAAATATTACATTTAATTATATAACACATATGAATTTTTAATTTAGTTTTCCATTTAAATAGGCTTTGTAATCAATTACAAAATTATCTATATTATTTTTAAATTCCCACGACATAAATAAATTGCACTACGATATCAAATATCCATATAAAATTTTATCTTAAAAGGAATTTAAAAGCTTTTTTTAATGTATAAAGATAACTTATTTTATCATCCATTTCTAATTGATAACTAATAGAATATCTAATTTATCCCATCATGGCTAAAAAAAAAAAAAAACGTATGAATATAAATATAAATTTACAATGCAAAAATAATTTTTAGCCTATATAACAATGAAACATTTGAAACGAATGTAAAAGACATCAAAATATGAACACATAATAGAAAAAAATGTTTAATTAATTTTAACATCAAAAATATTTTTAAAAATATAAAAAAAAAAAATCTTAATGTGATTTCATAATATTTATAAATTATTTTGTACTTACAGGGATGAAAGCAAGCAATTTTTGAACTACTGGAATTTTAGAAACAAATATACAACAAAAAATAATTCTTAAGAAATGAATATTTTGGTTTGTTTTTTATTACAGCATAAATTTAAATTTATTTAGCATTGAATTATTTTTATTACCCGTAAAACAAATGGGTATTGTTTTCCATAGCTGGGCTTTCGTTTTCTTCGCATTATTCTTATTGATTAATTATATAATTAAATAACGTAAAATTGTTATAAACGATCGTCTGATGAAAGCAAAGCCAATTTTATTTCAAAGTGAAGATTAGATTTTTCAAGAAGAGAAAATCGTTTGGAATTCTTTATTTTTTTATTTTTTAAGATTGCTGTTATGCATTTTGTTATTATTCTAAAATCTATATTGTACGAATAATCTGTGTATCGGTGCAGTCGATTATAATAATTTTTCGTATATCTTTTTTGATTATTTTTAAAGAAATGCTGATGAAGCAAACGATTTTTGAAATAAATTAAAAGCAAAATTACTGTTTGTCTTTAATTAAAATTGACTAATTATGATTTTTAAAGTTT
The DNA here is from genome assembly GCA_021605095.1 of Caerostris extrusa. Classification (NCBI taxonomy): domain Eukaryota; kingdom Metazoa; phylum Arthropoda; class Arachnida; order Araneae; family Araneidae; genus Caerostris; species Caerostris extrusa. The sequence continues at coordinate 9,293 of BPLR01020925.1, forward strand.
TTAATTACACACAAGATTAACCCACACATACGAGCAAGCACGTACACACATGGAGACATACATAAATCTCTTGTCTACTATAAAGACAGTGTTGCAAATATTAACATGCATCCCTTGACTTCATTAATTAATGAATTTTTTTAATTTTAGTAAGTTTAATTAGGAAATAATAATAGTAAAAAATGCAAAGAACTCCAGAGAAAATTTCTGAAAATTATGTTGTACATAGTAGCATTAATTAAACATTTTTCATTCCAGTTATCTCATTCTCACTAAATTTTTAATGTAATTTTTATTAAAGTCATTTTGACTTGCTTATATTTTATTATTACCAGCGATGGCAGTTTCAATATGCCTTCAACATTAAAATGTAAAATATACAAAAAAATATCTCCTAGAAATGAAAAGAAAATAAATAAATGATAATTAAAAATTTATAATAAAATGCCTTTTTTCATGTATTTTTACTTACAAATATTTTTATTTGCAAATAAGATATGTGAAACCGATAATTGAACAATTAGGATTTACGTACAAAAACGCTTTATGTTAATAAATAATCTAAAAATGGAGGAACTATTGAATGTACGAAGGGTACAAAATAATCAAAACATTAAATTCTTCTATAAAATCAAATATTCTTGTAAAAATTTCATTCTGAATCAGATTTAAAAATTGTGAAATTAAAAAATAGCATTTATTTTAAAGTTTTTTTAAAAAAAATTAATAGGAATGAGCCACATAAATATTTAATTTATTTTTTATGTCAAAAGGAAATAATATGAACAAAAATAAAGTCAAATACAAAAATTTAACATTTCTACATTCCAGAAACAAAAAAAAAAAAATTTTGTAATCATTCTTAATCTCATTCATTTTTAATATTCATAAATAATATATTAATTTAAAAAGAGTAGACTTTTGAACTACTGTATATTTGATGATTCAGATATTATTTAATTAGAATTTTCTCGATTTTTTGAAGCAATAAGTAAAAAGTAATAAACCTTAAGAAAAATTTGAAACTTCTAGTCATTTTAATTACCACATAAATTGGAATTAATTTATTATTTAAATTATCTTTTCATATTTTTTAGAAGTATTAATAAAATGCCTTCGAAAGTAGATGTTTCTTGAAATAATAATTTCAATTTTCATTTAATTAAAGAAAATTAATAAGAATTCATTGGTGAGTTTTGACTAAGCACCAGATTAAAAAAATTTAATTCGCAAAATTAGTTTAATTAATTAAATTTTTAATAATTTAATCCATTATTTTTTTTAATTTTAATAAATTTAAATTTATTAATATTTTTAATTAATAATTCATTTCAATTAAGTAATTTTTAAATTTTTAATATTTTTAATTTAATAAATTTAAAAATTTAAATGTAAATTAATTAATTTAAATTTTTAATTTAATTTAATTAATTTTAAATTAATAATTCTTTAATTAATTAAGTATCATAAACACGTTTCTTTTAGAATTATCACAAACACGTTTCTTTTGGAATCAGCAATTCTTACTGAATTATTCCAGATACTTTTTAAATATATTTTGCAAGTATTTTTAATAACTCTCATTTTTGTATAAAGTTTTATCTCGTATTATGATATTCTCTACACATAATTATCATGTGGCAGAATTGCAGCGATTATATCGCTTTGAAAATTGAGGAAATCAGATATCAATAATGTTCGTCTTTAAAAACTACGTTTACATACATGTAACGCAATTTCCCATACGTTCATTCTTATTGAATATTATTTCCTGGAGAATTTCATATGTTGGTAAATTGTCTGATTTTTAAGAACATTTTCTTCGCAGAATAAAAACTCAGCTAACTCATCTAACTATAATTATAGGTAAATTTCTTTAGCATTCTTTCTTATAATATATAATATTTTTATTGAAACCTACTGCTATCAAAAAAAAAAGTAGAAAAATTAAAGTTAATATTATTATTCGTTTCATTCTTAAGTTTATAAGTCAGTTTTAATAATCATTAATAATAGATGATAAAAAAAAAAAGGTTTACTTTAGTTTGTTGATTTGCATTTAAATTTCATAACACGATTTTTTTAGAATGGCAATGAAAATAAAATTGCGTGATTCTTGATAATTCTATTAAAAGATTGAAAAATTGATTTTGAAAATAGATTAAAAAAATTCTTGTGCTTGCGTTAGAGGCATATTGCATTGGTTACAGTGAAATTAATTTTAATATAATATTTTTGCAATAAATAAATAGATAAGCACTAATGTAAAGGTATTGTTTGATATTTTTTACCAAATTTTCAATAATTAGATGTGCTTTCCTAAAACATCGCTAAACAAATCATATGAAAATATATAATTTTCATTATGCCAATGATTTTTTAAATCAAATGATAAATTGTGAGGACATAAATGCTTTAAGCTTGCATTAAATATGAAGTATATAATGAATAACTAATTACAAATAAACAGGCATTATACTTATTATGACTTAACAAAGGATTATTCATAGAATATCAGTCAATTCATCATTTGTGTACAAATATTAAATAATGAATATTTGTGTTTGTTTTAAATCTGTTATATGAAATTTACTATATTTACGAATTTTTTACAGCGTTGTTTCATATAGCAAATAACTGGCGTGCCCGACTGTGGCTCAGTGGCAACGCGTGCCGCAATTAAAGTTGTAATAAACATTGTGAAAACGAATTTACAGGTTTTATTGTAATAATCTTAACAATGTGATTTTTAATAAGCATTTTTAAGAATAAAATTATTACTATTATTAAAATTATAATTATTGCTATTTATTACTATTACTAATATAAAACTATTACTTAAATTATTATTACAATAAGCATTTTTTTTAATTTAAACGCCAGTTATTGTTGTTGTTTCTTATCCCACTATTGCTAGACAGCAGCATCTAGACTAAGTCCAAGAACCAGTGTGGTCTCATGGAAGGAGGAAAAAGAGGGCAGCTTCTGTGGGAGGGAGCACTAGGAGGTAGAAGTTGGACTACGCACTGAGTCGCTGAAGAAGGAGGGCAGTGCCTTCCGGGAGAACTTTTAAGGGGAACTATCTCAAATTTATGTATTGTATGGGAGAAAACCCTGAAAACTCCCACCAGGTCGTCCGAGTAACAAGGCAAACGCCAACGAGTCTCCTCGCGTTCTTTGATACAGTGCCTACAACAAAACCTCCAGCGAATGAAACCTCCGCCCTAATGCTCACTAGGGCCGCGCGTTCCACTGAACCACGGGTCGGGCATTTCAGATAATAGAGAGTTTTTGCGTACCGTATTTTGGACGTCCATTATTTTTTTCTCCCTAGCTCGCATGCTCATAGGAAATTGCGCATACAGGTTCGCATGCGCAATTTCCTAATAGCATGCGTATAAGGGAGCAAACACTAATGGGCTTTTTCTCGGTATGAAACAACTCTAAAATTCAGTTGCAAATTTGGAAAATTTCATATATCAGTTGTAATTTTGCAGCTGGCAAAAACACTTAAAGTTGGCAGAACATCATTACCCAGGGAAAATAGATGAAACTGGACAACCGGGACTCCTGTTTAAAGTGGGATTCCTAACCACAAACAAAGGGAAAGAAAAAAAAAAAACGGATTTGATTACGGATATTTAGTTTTACTATTTAATATAAAGTTTAACAAAAAGTTTTGCTTATCAAAAAATTAAACATAAGTTAAAATTATATCACCTTTAGACAAATCAAGGCCCTTAAGTCAGTTGAAATCAGTAACGTGTCAAGACAATTATACTATATGTTTGTAATGGAGTTTACCATTTTCACATTGTCATCACAATATCTTCATTTCTGGCAGAATTGTTTATTCTATACTTATAAGTACATTAATTTGGGCGATATTAATGATGTCTTAAACTTTTGATTGGAAAATTTCTTTTCTCTGTATCAGTTATTTTAAAATTTCACAAAATTTAAAGGAAAAGGCATAAAAAATTTAAAGGAAAACAAATAAAAATTTTAAAAATTATTATTTTAATTTATAATAATGGAATACAAACTACGTTTCAGAAAATAAAATAAAATTGTATTTATGTATAAATTGTATAAATTGCTTTGCAAAAATATTATATGTTAGCCTTTTATAAATAAAAGAATAGAATTAACCACAACGAATTATAATGAAACAATAATAATTTGATTTATGGAGTTCCTTGAATTCATCAATAAAACCAGATTTTATCATGTGTAATAAAATGCCGTCATTAATCATCGTACTTATTTAAATATAATTATTTTGAAATTATCATCATGTTCATTTTATTAAATGTAGAATTGTTTAATTTAGTTTTAAAAGTCATTTAAGAAAAGCATAATTAAATGGAAATATTTTATACACATTTAAGATTTTTTTTAATAATGGGTTTACAAATTGATTAAGTTTAAAGACCCCTGATTCAGAGCAAAAACAGTTTCCAGACATTGAGTTACGGTAAAACGTCAAACAGATTATTTACAGGTAGTTAGAGCTTCGTAACCATATACCTAACATTTCAATGCTCAGTTAAACATGCGTAACTATTCACTGAAGCATGAAATATCACATTGCACACTGAATATAATACTTCCGCGTTGTTTCAGCATGCATATGTATTGATCAATTAAATTATTGTTTACCCGCTTCTGTCTATTTAGTCTTTGTAGTCAAACATTAATCTGTATTGCGAATTAACATTTCGTAATTCATACGGAATGCAAATAGATTGCATGATAGATATGGTTTGATTTATTAATATCGTTCATGTGATGGCAGCTAATTTTATGCAAAATCTTATTTTTCTATATATATATATATATATATATATAGCGAAAAATAAGATAATAATAAGATAAGATAATATAATATATTTTGTTCCAATGCAGCTGACAAACACTTAGACAGCTTGGTCTTGGATGCCTTGAGGCAAGCGCCGCCCAGACGTTACTCACTTTGCATTACCCAGGGGCGCGTGTAACTTGAAGATACGGACGCGGAGTAACAATGCCCCCGCAACGCTCTACGATCCTATTAGGACCGGGACCCACGGTTTAAAATTGGATTCCGAACCACTACAAACATCCATGGCACCGCCGGGACTGAACCCGAAACCTGTGGTACCGAGCTCTAGCCACTCGGCCATTCAGGCCCTTATATATATATATATATATATATATTTGGCTCAGGCCCTATATATATATATATATTAGGCCGTTGTAGCAATACGAGTTGCTAAAACGGCTTTGTCGTAGATATTGCTAAAAAAAAACGAGGAAGCTCGATAGCGTTTGTGGCATGTTTGGCATCTTGACAACTTGGTGGAAATTTTCCTGGTTTTCTCCCATACGATGAGCAAATGCGGGGTAGTTCCCCTAAAAATTCTACCTGAAAGCACGGTCCTCCTTCTTCAACGACACGGAGTCAAGTCAGACTTCTACTTACGGGTGCTCCAACACAACAAAAGCTGCCGCCTTTCCCTCCATCCCTGAGTAGACTACTCATGTGTTCTCCGTCCCGCACTGTAGGAACTGATGATTAGACACGCACACACACTATATAACAGGTGGGCTAAACGGTTCGTAGGCTGACACATAGATAACGCTACTAGTATTAAATCCATATGATTTCTAGTTAGCCCTAACCTTCAAAAGACACGTGTATAAATTTGACAGCTGTTGCACTATTAGTATGTGAGCTATAGCATTTTTAGTGTTCATCACGTGCAGTCCACTCGGCTGACTGTCGATTGGACTCCGGTGTGAAATGATGGCGCCATGTTTCATCCATTGTCACATATCGATGCAAAAATTCGGGTTTATTACGATTGAACAGTTTCAAACACTGCTTAGAATCATCAATTCGTTGTTGTTTTCGGTCGATTGGGAGCTCTGTGCGGCACCCACTTTGAACAGAGCTTTCGCATATCCAAATATTCATTCACGATATGTCCGACACGTTCCTTTGATATCTTTAGTGTCAGCTATCTCAATCAACTACACCTTACGGTTATCAGAAATTATTTTGTGGACTTTTTTTGATGTTTTCGTCGGTAACAGCCTCTTTGGGGCACCCACTACGTGCATCGTCTTCGGTGCTCATTTCGCCTCGTTTAAATTTAGCAAACCACTTCACTACGATTGATTTTCCTGGTGCAAAGTCCTAATGATGTTTATCAAACCAAACCTTGGCTTCAATAGTATTTTTTTTCGCCAAAAAGCAATGCTTTATTAATACACGAAATTCCTTTTTATCCATTTTTTCAAACTAACAAAAGTTGCTTCACTAAAAATGCTATAACTCACATACTAATAGTGCAACAGCTGTCAAATTTATACACGTGTCTTTTGAAGGTTAGGGCTAACTAAAATTCATATGTATTTAATACTAGTAGCGCCATCTATGTGTCAGCCTAGACCTTTACAGCCCACCTGTTATATGATTTTAGAGGCTTTAATTATGAATTAATTTATGATAAATATATCATAATTTTAAAATTATGGTATATTTATCATAATTTTTTTAATTGAATTAAACATCTGTCTTAATATATGCCTAATATTTGTCTTAATATATCAATAACTGTTTTAAATATCTAATTTATTATGTCTGACTGATATCAATTAGCTAGCTACGTGCGAGCAAGTTTCATTAGTTATAGATTAATGCTATGCTTTCAATAATTTCAGTTCAAAAAATCTGTATTAAAAATCGCAATATATTTTATTTATTAAATACATTAAAGTGAGTTTTTATTAATATTTTTTTTTTTATAAAAACAATCATAATTTAGTTAGGTTTTTTTTTTTTTTTTTTTTTTTTTTTTCTTTTCGCGCAGAGACAAATATCATAGAAATTCAGTGTACATGCGCAAAAATAGGTTTCCAAACGATTTAATAAGTACTGTTTCCTTTCTCCGAAACAATGCGTATTAAATCAAGCTGTTATCTTTCATAGTTCTATTAACAGTTATTTAGTGTTTTCATTTACGCTGAAGGACATGAAAAGGTGAAAGAAACCACAATTCGTTTATGTTATGAAGGTTTCACATCGCCATTAAAAGACGAACAAAACTCTATATGAGTTTCACGAAGAAGTCACTGTGAGTTTTCTTTTAAGACAATGATACTGAAATTTAAGACATACTATTGTGACCAAAAGTAAAACCAATTTTAATTTAACATTTCCGGGGCTTATGGAATTTCAATTTTTTCTTTTTTTTTAAGTTGCTGGCACTGTCCTTGACATCTGTGTGAAATTTGACGTCAAAATATTCATTAGTGTTTGAATTACGCTTGGCTTTGTGAGACGATAAAACTGATTCCGGCGATTTTGAAATGTCTGAATTAATTGAGCAAAGAACTTGCGTTTAATTTTGTTTGCGGAAACGTATAGAATGTCGCAAAAGGCATTCGGCGAGCATTCCTATATCAGAAAGAAATGTTTAGTTCAAAGAAGGCAGAGAACGCGGAAGCCCTCTGATCGACCATCAACTTCAACCGACGAAGCTCGCGTCCAAAAATTAAAGATTTGGTGCTTGCAAACCGTCGATTTACAATTAAAGACCTTACTGAGGATGTTGAAATTTCAAAAGGATCGGTCAATTCCATTTTGGGCCTCAAACGCGTCAAATCTCGATTGGCACCGAAAACACTGAATGCGCCAGCTCACGCTGCATTGATTCTTCGTGACCTTTTCACCAAAAATGAAACCCATATCGTTCCACAACCATCGTATTCACACCGTGTCACTTCTGGTTATTCCTAAACTCAAACGAACACTCCGGGGACATCGTTTTGAGTCGATTAAAGAGATTGGACGTGAATCGGCGCGAGCTTTGAAGACTTTTTAGCATGCATTGAGGATTGAGAAAAAGTTGGCATAAGTGCGTTGTGTCCGGAGGGGATTACTTTGAAGGCGATGAAATAAATTTGGAAGAATAAATAAAGTTTTTGAAAAAAAAAAATTGATCTTACTTTTTGGGGATAGTAGTATGATATGAAGGTTTCACGTTGCCATTAAAAGAGGAGCAAAAATCTGTATGAGTTTTACGAAGAAGTCACTATGAGTTTTCTTTTAAGACAATGGTTCTAAAATTTAAGACATATATGGTAGCTGGGTATATTTATTTTACAAAGAGAAATAAGTAACAGCCGATTGAGGAAAGAATTGCAATCAAATACTTATTACCTTTCTAGTGTTCAAAAGACGCGGATTCGAATTCATTGTTGGCACGCACTAAAAAATCGAACTAACTAATTGTTGCTAAAAAAAAAAGGAGTATATTCGGTTGAGGTTGACACGAAGAGTTCAGCTTCTGCAATCAAACTGTCAGTTGGAGTGTTTTCGAATATTACATTTAAATATGTTCGACTCGTGGTTCAATGGCAAGGTGCGTCACTGGTGAGATTTAAGTCTGAGATTCAATTAGCTGGAGGCATTGTTATAGACACTGTTTCAAAAACAAGCAGACTTGATGGCGTTTGGCATGTTCAATATCTTGCCCCGTGAGTCGGACAACCTGGTGAGAGTTTTCCGGGTGAGTTCTCCCATACGACACGCAAACGCCGGGTAGTTCCCCCTAAAAAGTCCTCTTGGAAGGCACTGCATTTCGTTTTCAGCGTCACGGAGCCAAGTCAGACAGAAGGCTCCATCATAACAGAAGTGGATCTTCTTCTCCATTTACTCATTTGATGTCCGTCCCACAATGTAGGACACAGAATTACACACACCAATCGATCTGATGCAACGACTAGTACTTTGAGAATTAAGAATTCGAAGTTTTTTTGTCTGTGTGTTCTATTTTACAAACCAATGGTTGCACATGGAACTATTTCCCACAAAAATTTTGGTGGCTAATGGACATGTTCTAAATTGATAAATAACTTAAATGCATATAGAAAAAAAAATCTGACAACCTACAAAAAATAATAATAACCATAATCTTTTAAAATATTAAGTTTTTTTTTTAATTCTAAAGTCTGTAAACAAAAATCCACTTAAAAAAATTCGAAAACTTTAATACGTGAGCAAGAATTCAAATAGATATAGGAAAAAAAAATTGCCATCAAGTACATATAATTATTTTATACTACAATAAATAATACATGAGATAAAATCCTTATATAAATCGGATTGCAGTTTTTAACCAAATTTAACAACGTTAAATAAAAAAAAAAAAAAAGACCAAAATACTTAAATAATTCAATTTCCAAAACACAGCATAAACATTAGCAATTCAAAGCATATCTCTATCATGGTTCACAAAGCACAAAAGTTTTATTATCACATATAAGCTTATTAACATTATGTTGTTGTTTACCGCATGGTTTATTTAAATAATTCGTCTTATCATCATTAACTCTGACTGTAACTGATATGAATGGGAATTACATAATTCAGAAGCAGTGCAAATGTTAATTAGCGAGAGCCACTTTGAATTACACGAAATCAAGAGAGGATTAATATACTACTCTCATTCAACGCATTTAAATACACATTCTATTTACTTTTGTTTCGTAGTTTTCTGAAAATTTACTCTAATATTAATGTTTAATGAGCAGATGTATGAAATTTAATAAATGTGAAATAAATGCGTCTGCAAAATTTAAAAATTTAAAAGGTATAGCACTAGAGATATAATGTACTAATTTTTTTTTCTAAGGGGAAAACAACTCAACTCCGACATCGTAGAGAATATTCTATCCTACCATCGCCCCAAATTCTCGAATTATAACTATTAATACAGACATATAAATTTATGGAGCATGAAACATGCCTGGCGCTCCGTGCCGGGTTAAAGTCCCTGCGGTGCCCATGCATGTTTGTGGTGGTTCGAATCCACTTTAAAGTACAGCTCCCTGTCTAATATGACTGTTGGGCGTACGGCTGACAACCGTACCCCGTAAAAAGAAAACACATATTGACTCGAAATCTGCCAGTAAGCAGACGGCCTTGTCCCACCAAGGTGCTGTTGCGCCAATGAAGAAGAAGAAACATGATTTTATAAAGGGTTATCTACCAAAACACTATGGCTTAGTTACAAAAATTATAAATCAATTTCAAAATGAAACATCAATTTTTACCATTAATAAAAAAACCCTAATAAAATTTTCCCTTCACACCGAACCGAAGTTATAAAAATGTTAAAGCGGAATACTAATAAACCAAGAACTAAAATATTCTGATTTATGAAAAAATTATTTACAAATATATGATTTAGAAAATCCCACTTAATTGAGCTTATATATGTATTTGGAATTTCTGTATTGAAGTTTTCTAAAGTAATAAAGATTATTTATACTTTAGAAACTAAATTATTTCAAAGTCGTGACTTTAATCTATCGGTGCTCTTATTTTTTTTAAGAAAAAGATTGAATATAACATGCGAATTGAATGTAAAACTATTTAAAACTTTTCAACTCTTTTCTTCTTCATTGGTGCAAAAACTCCGTGGTGGGCCAAGGCCGTCTGACTACTGGCAGTTTTCAAGGCAGGGAGATGTTTTCCTTTTACGTAGTAGGATTGTCAGCCCTACGCCCAATGCTCTACAGTCACATTAGACCGGGACCTACGGTTTTAAAATAGATTCCGAACAACTACAAACATCCTTGGTATCACCAAGACTCGAACCTGTTCCACCGAGCCCTAGTCACTCGGCCATCAGGCCCTTCAACTCTTTAATTGTTATATATATATATATATATATATATAATTTCGTCACGAGAAAATAAGAAACGAAAATAAAGAATAAAAGAACAAGAATAAAGAAACAAGTGAATAATTTCAGAATTTCGGGAATCTCATAGAAGGTCCTGAAGATTTGAAAATGCAATTAAATTAGACATTGATTGATCAATTGAAAGCTCAATAGTTTGCAAGAAATGTCTAGCGAAAAATCATCTGACAACTACATCGAAAATAATTTTGAATCATGCTGTCAATTTTGAAACTCAAATTTTACAGAAACTTAGTAAAGATTTTCAAAATATATTTGTCAAAGATATCTGATTTTAACCTTGAATTCCAATGATATATCTTTAATAAGGAATACTATTTCATTTATGAATATTGATTGATTAAAAGTTTAAAAAAAAAGTTTCTATCTTAAAATAAGAAAAAAATTCTCCTCGAGAAAAATACTTTCTATTCAATTACAAACAGTTTAATCATAGAGTAGAATGTTTAAATAAAGTTCTAGAATTCTGTTCAATTACTAAGCATAAAAACTGAAGTACCTCATCTTCTAAATAAGATTTTAGATTGGCCACAGTCCATTCAATCATCCATTGAAAAATATGGTGATGATCCTAGTTGGAACATAATTTCCTTCGTACTCATTTAAAAAGACTCATTCATCCAAATAAATTTAAATCTCAAATATATTTCTTTAAAATCGTTCCCCTTAAAATAAAACCAAAAACTTTCGGAGATATATATGAAAGCTTTGCAATTCGGTACTTTTTGTACGTTGAATGACGAAAACCGGCATATTTAGAAGAAGATGTGAATGTCAATGCTAATTCTTTTTGTAGTGTAGTTAATATTGGATAATATTTTTATTTTTTTAACGTTTTAAACATATAAAATGAATTGCTTACATTAAGGATTTAGTATCATAAATGCCCGACTCGTGGCTCAGTGGCAAAGTGCGCTGCTGAAGAGCATTCGGGCTGAGCTTCAAATCGCTGGCGGCATTGCAGTAGACACTGTTTCAAAAAATGAGCAGACGCAATGGCGCTTGTGACGTTTAGCATCTTGTCTCGTGAGTCGGATTATCTGATAGGAGTTCTACTGTTTTCTCTCACACGATCCACAAATGTAGGATAGTTCCCTCTAAAAGTCCTCCAGGAAGGCACTGCTCTCCTTCTTCAGCACACAAAGCCAAGTCAGACTTCTACCTACCCTCACAATAGAAGCTGCCCCTTCACTTCCATTCATGAATATAGTAGACTACTCATGGGATGTCCGTCCCGCGCTGCAGAACATTGAGGATGAGTCGCAACAACATATTAAATTATTATTGGGTTATAATATATGAGAGGAACTTTTATTTCAAAAATATATCATATAAGCAGAAATAAATTCTGAATATCAATTAATTAGTAAATCATTCATTTTTATGTTGTTATCTGTTTTTTTGCTTTAAATATTTACGACCATCCTCTCTGTTATCTCCCGAACTACAACTGGAGACGAGGATTGCAGACAATACTCGGATAAACGGTTGCACCCTGTATCACAAGTGCCATACCTTTCAGTTTCCTTAGAGCCGCATTTGAAGAAGGAAAGTGTCTCGCACCACACATAAAATATGGTAATTTGGGGTAGTTGTCCAGCAAAACTAATGAATAATATATGGTATCCACCTTAGCAAATGAGCGCGGACGTTGCTGCAAAATAGCTTTTTAATTTTTTATCATGCAAACCTCTTTCTAAATCATTCAGCAGGACAAGAAGTTTTAATGATTGAAATAAAAATAGGATGTGTATATTGGCATTTAAATGAAATAGAAACTTTTTTATTGAAAATCATTCGTACCTCAAAGGACCTTGTGTTCCATTTATTTACAGCTAGTCCACTGACAACAGATAAGGGACAGACATTGTCTTCCAGGATATTTTTAGGGGAAACCACCCTGCATTTGAGTGTAACGTGAGATAAAAATCGAAATAATTTCTTTAATTTTTTTTACTGTTCATAAGGTTCCGTGGATTAACAAAATATTAGAAGACTGCCTCTTCAGATAATCGAGCTTATAAAATTTTTATAAATATTCTAATTAATGCATTACCTAAAATAAACTTGTCATGTGGATCTTGATACAAATTTGAATGTTTTTTTTTTTTTTTCACATTTTCAAGATTTTTTCGCAGAATGATTTTAATTTACAGAAAATTTTACTTTACTTTATTTAATTGTAATTACTTTATTGCATTAGCTTTATTTACTATTCCAAAAAATGTTCACTGAAAATTTTGAAATGGCAAATAAAGCTAATGTTGTACAGCAACAACACGTGAGCTTACAATTTGGCTCGGTCTAATATTCAAACATAAATTAAATTAAATTAACTATATTAACTTTGTACTGCACTCCTTCTCGTTAACATGTTACATTTTTCAGTTACATAATGCATTTAATTTGAATGGTAAAATATAACATTTTATAGTATTACATTTTAAAGTACATTATTTTTAAACATATTTACTAGAAAATATATAATTCCTTTGTATAAAAACGTTATTTTCAAGTGTCGAACACTTTCATCTGAGGTCATTCTAATTTAGAATGGTAGATATGAAGCAAATTCAACGTTACTCATGGTGCACTTCGTAGGAGTTGCTGAATAGTACCCACGTTGTCCCGTCAATTTGTACCTCGGGAATAGCAGTGTCGCTATCCCCTCCTCGTTTTTCCGTAAGCTCAATGGGAAAACATTCCGGCCTATAGGTTTAAATGCACTCATTCCTGAACGGCATAGTAGTTTCAAATTTTATATCGTTTTGTACCTACCTTTTCTAATCAAATATACTATGAATCAGATTACTTCAGATGTGAATCAAGTTAATATAAAGCACACAATTTATATAAAGATTTCTCAACAGATCATTTATTCTAAAAATATTTTTATCATTGGCCTGTTTTCTTTATCAGATACTTTAAAAATGAATTGAATAATTTTATCAAAAAACACTGCTAGGGATTCCCTAGAACGGTTTATACTATAAATTTTAAAGTTTATAATATAATCTCTATAAACACTGTAGGGACCATGGGATCTCTAAACCTTTATGTACTAACTAGTGTATAATACAATACTAACTATTTCATAAAATCGGGCAGGCCAAATTAATTTTTAACACTATATTTATATGAAATGTTAACATAACATGAACTTTCTAAAATAAAAATGAAAAAAATTCTATTCTAGTTTTTTTTTTTTTAATAGTTCAATTTATACGACCGAAAAAGGGATTATATATTTTTTACATTGGTATATTTAAACTCTTATAAGAAAGATCTAGGTTGTTGCGCCTAATCCTCAGTGTCCTGCAATGCGGGACGGACATCCCATGAGTGATCTACTCATGGATGGAGGGAAGGTTCAGCTTCCGTTTTTGATGGAATACACGTTAGTAGAAGGCTGACTTGACCCCGAGTCGCTGAGGAAGGATGCAGTGCTTTCGGGAGGACTTTTAGGGGGAACTACCCCCTCCCTCCATTTGAGCATCGTATGAGAAAACCCAGAAAACTCCCACCGACAAACGAGGCAAGATGCTGAACATCCCAAACGCCATCGAGTCTCGTCGTTTTTTGAAACTGTGTCTTCAAGATGGGTGGCTAACCCGCGTTCCTCCTTGCATATTTTTCGGGCCCGTGAGATTTATCCCACTTTTACAAAAATATATTTATTTTATAATGGCCAAAGTAGTTAAAAAAAAATAATGTATAAAAAAATACATTATGTGTGCATCCATATATTCAAAAATTAATTGTCGAAATTATTAGAAAAATTCAACTTTGATTTTAAAATACTATTCTTGCGAATATATGACAGATATTGCCTATTTTATTTATGAGTTCGCAGAATAATTAACCTATATTCTGCGAACTCGTGATGCGTGCTCATCTTGGAACATCTGATATAGCAGACTACAACAATGCCGCCAGAAGATTGGACCTCAGTCCTAATGCTCACCAGTGGCGCCCTTTGCCCCAGAGCCACGAGTCGGGCAATATAGACAAAGATCAGGGTAGAAAACTAAGTATGGAAGCAACAAAATCAAATTGGAATAACACGAGAAATTTAGTGTTGCGATGAATGAAACAAATAAAATAAACTTTAATCTTTGCGCGTGGATTTTGATGAGTCTTCTATTGACACAATTTGATTAGATACTCAAATTAGGGTGTGGCTTTTCATGTGTATCGTATTTAAAAAAACGTTCCGAGTGCTGTATATCTTTTTTGATAATCAGCAGTCAAGATTTACATCTCCGAAATATAGTAACCATAAAACACGTCTATATATATCATTAATTATTAAAATTTTAAATTCTATTTTATATTTTTGACTTTGCATTAAGTCATTGATTATGCTTTTCCTCTACTTAATAATAACATTTGATTAAGGCACATTTGAAACTCTTCAGTGGAACGAATTTAGCGAATGGGGCATGATTTTTGGCCGCCTGCTTTACATTTATGTACAACATTGAAACATATTAAAGTAAACATTACATCGTATTGAATAAAATATTCCCTGATAAAATCACTTTCATTTAAATCCCTCAAACCTCATTTAAATTCTGAACCAAGGAATTATAAATCATTCACTTCAGGTGATATCTAATTTCGAGAACATTTGATGTCATTATTTAAAGCCCAAGATACAATTGGATATTTATTACTATTAGGAAAATGTTACAGTTTAGATTAATCACTTAATCTGTTGTTACGAAATCACTTAATTTGTTGTACATTTCAAATTATACATGTAACAAATAACCTCTCCTAATTAAATTATGACAATTATTATTTTACCCTTATTAAACACCAATTGAAGGACAATCTTTCTCACATCGTATGCAATATCATTGTCTCCATTTACATTCAAGGATATTTAGAGGAATTAAAGGACAAGCGAAAAGCTTGGTCCATAAATCAACGACAAAAGGTGGACATTATGATTGCAGACCCCTTTATTTTGATTTGTTTTATTTTAGATATTAGATCAGAGCATATTTATTTTTATAAGATAAAAAAACCGTTGACCATGATTGAAATATGAAATTTCAACAGTTGTTTTATCTCTATCGCGATGCGCGTTATCAAAGTAAATATATGACACAATAATCGATACCTGATTAAATGAGAGTGCTAACCTTGGTTTTCTCAGATATAATCACATTTATCAAGCAGATAATAAATCGCGATGGTATATAATCCCAAAATGAAATGAAACCCACTAATCGTAGGTTTTTTTTTTTTTTTTTTTTTTATCACAGGGATTCTTATAGAAAACTGAAAATGATGTTAGGTGTGCTCTTTGCTGTGGTTTTGCTGGCAAGTGCATACGGACAGTATGTTCCAAATAAATTACCGAATGACGAACGATTTAAACATGATCCGGACATCTTCCGCAATGTGGTAAGTACTGTTGAGAATGGTATATTTTGTAATACTTTTGTTTTGATACCGTAATATAAAAAAATTCTTAAATTCTATTTCAAGAAGATAATGTTCAATAATAATGCATTACAATACATAAAATTAATCATAATTTTACATATACATATAATTACATATAATTTATAATATCAATACATATAATTACAATTATAATATATACATATATAAAATAATATCAAAAATTACAAAAGTAAATTAAATATGTAGTAGCTACATAGAAGCCTGATGACCGAGTGTCTGGTGATCGGTGCCACAAGTTTCAGGTTCGAGTCCTGGCTGTGCCATGGATGTTTTTCGTGGTTCGGAATCTGTAAAAAACCATCCACCTGTCTAAAAATATGCCCTAGACAGACAGCTTTGGCTCACCATAGAGCTGTTGAAGAAGAAGAAGTAGCTACGTGTTTGATGATTAACAATTTAGGGCATTTCCTGCATTGCATTGCATTAGTTCATAAACTTAATTTACGAAATAGGTTTTATTATTATTTGCAGTTGAAAATATCATTTACTCATAATTTCATACTTAATTCTATATGAAATATTACATGCTTATATTAATATAATGAACTATGCATTTTTTATAAATGCCTAACTAACTAACTTTCTGACATTACAGTCCATGTTTGAACCATAGCCGTCTGCTCACTGACAGATTCCAAAACAGGAGATATTTTTCTTTTTTTACAGGGTAAGGTTGTCAGTCCTACTCATTACAATCATATTAGACCAGGGACCTAC
The DNA here is from genome assembly GCA_021605095.1 of Caerostris extrusa. Taxonomy (NCBI): domain Eukaryota; kingdom Metazoa; phylum Arthropoda; class Arachnida; order Araneae; family Araneidae; genus Caerostris; species Caerostris extrusa. Next base: position 26,245 of record BPLR01020925.1, read on the forward strand.
GGTTTTAAAGTGGATTTTGAACCACTACAAATATCCATGGCACCGTCAGAGGTCTAGTCACTAGGCCATCAGGTCCCTTAAATTAACCCTAGGTTACAAAAGTAGTCTAAGCAGAAATAAAAAAATTGCATATTAAATAAATAATTTTCATGAAATATCTTGACTTTAAAAATGCTGTTAATATTTTATTAGGGCGAAAATCTAATTTTATGCTGAGAGCTTAGGGAAAAGATTATTGAGAGATCGAGGGTTGTTGACATCGTTATGACGGTAAAAACTATTTCCATGCATCATCTTCTCGAGAGTCAAGGGGAAGAACTAAAGCTTTTCTTCAAAAGCAATCGCTCCAGATTTGATAGTCATGTTGGAAAATAACCTAGAAAATTTCAGCTATGTGATCTTATACTCTGTTACAATACTCAATGCGTGTAACGAATTTCGAAACAGTTAGGGGTCGACACAGTTCACTAGAGGAATCAAATCCACGTTTATCCCATGCTAGCTATAGCTCGCTACCATTGAATTCTTTTATTTCTACTCTTGGTTGTTGAATTTCAATTGTGTTAATCAGCAAAATAGGCATTTAAATTAATTCATGTGAGTTTACTGTTGAACTAGAGTTCCTAAATAAAACAGAGTTGTATTCATTGTATATTAAAAAAAAAATCGTCTTAAAACAAATTATAATATTATATATGTTTCTTTCAATTTAAAAAGCAACATGAATTCGCCTTCAAGAGGTTTGCTTTAAATAAAAGATATATATATGTATATATATATCACGTATATTTATATATATGAGTATATATATTTAGCAGAGTTCTCTTAAATTTTTGAACTTTATAAAAAATAATTATAAATTTGTAACAATTTTACGGGTTTTTTTGCATTTGACCAGATTTTCCGAATATATTATTATATAAAATATAAAACACTACACAAATAAAATACTAAAATAAACTACTATTAAATTATAACAAAACTGTATACAAGCATATAAATCACGTCACATATATACTAAAATATAAATCCCAAACATATTATATAATATATAAATGTTACGATCAAATGTATTCAATAAAAGGAAAATTCTAAATTGATGTTGTACAAATATGTTTGCAAATATATACATCTTAATATAAATTTACAATAACAAACAAACAGATAATTTCTAAATTAAAAAAATAAACAAAACCTTTTAAATCGACTCTAATATATTTTTTGTGTGATGAAAACAGTATCAAAAATCAATTTTAAAGTATATTATTGTTATTTATTTATTTATTTTAGTCCATCATGAATATTTTATATGAATTATAAATAATATTGCTGTTATTATATCACATTATTAGCATATTATTACAAAGAATTTTGATAACTCTAAAGTTTACAAAATTGAAAATTAAATTAATAAATGATATTAAAGGATATTTTGAATAAGACAATTATAACACCCTCTCGAACATTAAAACCTTTCAGAGCCAAAAACACATGTAAACATTATTATAATACGCTTATATAATAATATAATATATATAATAACGCTATAATGAAATATAATACGCTTTCCTCAAGACAATAGAATATCAGTTAGCTCAGTGGATTTTTAAACTACATGGCATGAGCGCCAAAGAGGTAAAAAAGTATAGAAAAGGGTCTTAGGATGATATACTTATTGAAATTAAACGTTAATATGTCCTAAAAAATAAAATATTTAAAAAAAAAAAATGGAGATTAAATTCATGATCATCGTATAGATATATAACAAAATATTCTCAGTAATTCACTTAGAAAACATGAAAAATATATTTTTTTAATTGTAATATAATAACTTTTATGAAAAAAATATCATGGAAATTCAATTTAAAATCTATATTGCATTGTTAAATTACATTATAATTTGACATAACTAAATATATTACGATTTAATATAATGTAATTTAACAATTTCACTACATTAATAAATCATAATGCATAATAAGTAATATACAAAATCTAATTAATAACATTCATATCACAGAAATCATGTAATATTTCCTTGTTCCATCTATAACTCAATAGATGGAATTATCTATAATTTGAGAAAAACCTATTCTACATCAAAAATTCATGACGCTTAATTTATGAAGTAATCATCATAATTAATTAAAACAAACTTACTCACTTTGGATCTAAACTGGGCAAATGGCGTTAAGAATAATCCAAAGAGCACAGGCTTTTGTAAAGTTTAATTTTTCTGGTAACAAAAACATCTTAAATAATTCTACCATTTATAGATCAAACTATTTTTATGCTGAGATGAATCAAGAATCACGTGGGCATTTTTAATTTCTGTCATTTTTTTTATATAAAATATCATTATTTGAAACCAGTACTAAGATAAAGGAAAATTCTTTTAAACTCCATTTTACGAAAAGATGTACCTTTTGTATAGGGTATTCGATGAACAGAATCCATCTCACGTCTGATACACTTATATAATTCAAGTTGAAAACACTGTGCTTTTAAATGTTTGACTTATATAATGTTCTCGTTTGGGACACACAAAATGCAGATTTTATCAATTCAGATGAAAGACTCAAAGAATTTAAACTTCCGTCGTTGTCTTAGTAGGCTTTTAATAATTCTTTTTATCAACCTTTGATAAAAACTCTCACGTTTGAAAGTAAATAAATAAAATTCATAGATTCATAGAATGGTCGAGCTTTATGGAACATATTAATTTACGTATATAGGTCAGATTAAAATATATGCCTTTCCTTATCAGATGGTTAATATAATTTTTAATTTTAACTTATACTTTTTTACTTACATTGTTAATATATCAAGGTCTTATAAATTTTTCTCTAAAAAATTCATCAGTAGTTAGTTGTCAGGAACATTTAAATCGGAAGATTCGATTTTTAAAATAAGAAAAGATTATTTAGAAAAATCTATCAGAATGACAAATTTTTATAATTTTGATTCAAAACCAAAAAAAATAAATAAATAAAAAGTCGAAACTAGAATGTATTATTTTGAGATAATATAAGTTTGATACAAGTTTCATATAATAATTTGTATGTATAATGGACTATTTTATTCAAATAACTTTTTAAGAATTAACCATTTCTAAAAACGACTTTTAACTATAACTCATAAGCTAAAAATTAAATTCTTTTTTTTTCGAACGAAAATTTATCGTTTATATATATATATATATATATATTTCGATAAAAAGCATATTTTTTTGAACAAAAATGTATCGTTTTATTTATTTTTTTATTCGATAAAAATATTATCTTTCTTTCTCAAGAAATTTATTTAAGTACAGTATATTCTTTATTCTGTCAATAAAGAACAATTGGAAATAAAATTGCAGAGAATTTTTAATAACTTTACTTTACTTTAAACTGAAAGCTTGATTCAGAATGATAAGTTTTTCGTTATTGTTTTCAGATTCGTTTTTAGTTTTAGAAAAATTTCGTTAATTACTTTTAGAACAGATACTTAATAACAGATTTAGTTAATTACTTTTAGAACAGATTTAATAACAGATTTAGTTAATTACTTTTATAACAGATACTTAAAACAGATATCGTTTACTATGATTAAAATATTTTTTTTTTTCTATACAGTCAGTCCATCTACATAGCTTTTTATGAACCCAGTTGAAGTGTATTGATATCCATGAAACATTAGAGAAGATTCATGTAGAACAAACCACAATAATATATGCCAATTGGTTTATTTTGTGCTAATATTTAATATCTTCATGGACTTTTTGATTAAACCTACATTAGTTATATAAACTACTGCTTCCAAAATGTAAGACCAATTTTCAATTTAAATTTTCCGGGAATATAGTATTTCATTTTTTTCTTTTTAGGTTGTTGGCACTGTCCTTGACATCTGTATGAAATTTTACGTCAAACTATTCATTAGTGTTTGAATTACGCTTGGTTTTGTGAGAAGCTAAAACTGATTCCGGCGATTTTTGAAATGTCTCTTCAGTCGACTCAAAACGGTGTCCCCGTAGTGGTCTTTGAGTTTAGGGAATAACCAGAAGTAGTACGATGTTAAATCAAGTGAATATGGTGATTGTGGAACGAAATGGGTTTAATTTTTGGTGAAAAAGTGCAGTGTGAGCTGGTGCATTCAGTCTTTTCGATACCAATCGAGATTTGACGCGTTTGAGGCCCAAAACATCTTTTAAAATGGAAATTTTGAAACTCCAACATCATCAGCAAGGTCTCTAATTATAAATCGATGGTTTGTAAGCATCAAATCTTTAATGTTTTGGACGTGAACTTTGTCAGTTGAAGTTGACGGTTGACCAGAGGGGCACTTCGTCTTCAACGCTTTCTCTGTCTTCTTTGAACTGTTTTTACCACTTCTAACATTTCTTTCCGATATAGGAATGCTCACCGAATGCCTTCTGCAACATTCTATACGTTTCCGCAAACAAAATTTAACGCACGTTTCTGTGTCCAATTAAATCAGACATTTCAAAAATTGCACGAATCAGTTTTAGAATCTCACAAAACCAAGCATAACTCAAACACTAATGAATATTTTGAAGTCAAATTTCCACAGATGTTAAGGACAGTGCCAAAAACCTAAAAAGAAGAAAAAAATTGAAATACCATATGCCCGGGAAATTTAAATTGAAAATTGGTCTTACTTTTTGGACACAGTAGTATATATATATGAGGAAGATATATGTCATATATATGTGATATACATTTTAAAGAAAAAAATCTGTAATGTTTGAGAAAATAAAGTACAGAAGATCTTCGTTATATCGCGTCTTGTTATAGCCACATTGGAATACTTCTCGTTCTTCTACTATGAAAAAAAAATCGGTTGATTGAAAAAAAAAAAAAATGTAATCGATACGATTCATAAGATAAAAAAAAAATCTACACTACATCTAATCATATTCACGTTTTATAACTAAAATATAATTAGCGAACAATATAATTGATTGAAAGTGGACGAAAAGCAAAAAAAAAAAAAAAAAAACACTTTATCAATTTTATTAAATGATATATTAAAAAATTTTCACATAACAAAAGAAATATTAATAAATTAATTTTAGCATAAATAGAAATGCAACTATGGCAAATAATGATAATTCCCTGGTGTCTCATGCTCTTAAATTCTCCATTTTATAATTCCGAATGTTAAAAAATTTAATGATAAAATCTAAACATAATAATTGGTTATACTACGATTTTAATTTGTTCCAAAATAACTGGAGATTAACACTAACATGTTGCTTTGCCCTTATCCAGAATGTGGTCTGATTTTCCCAAGATAATAAAGATAAAACTTTTTATGTGTGAGATATTAACTCTTTTTATGAGAGGTCATTTTCTGATTTGTCAATAGATATGATGAGACCACACACATTGATAAATATTTGATAAAAAAGCTTTTATTGCGATGCTTTTAGTATAACAACAGAATTGATTGTGGTTTATACAAAAATTGCGTTTATTGAAACTACATAAATAGTTTATTGACAATCAACTCTTTCTGATAATCACTAATTGCTGATAATTTGATATATCGTTCTTGCTGATAATTGGATACCAAAGAGATTTTTCATGTTATCCATTGCATTTAAAAATAAAAACAATGTTATCTTTATGGTTAAAATTATGATTCAAAAGTAGATATTACTCTTATCACATTTATTTTTCAATTTCGATTTTTATAACTTCGGAAAAATTGGTTTCGATTATGAAATCACAAATTGAATCATAAAATTATCAGTAACTTTATTTTAATACAACTGATAATATTTAAAAACTCTTAATACATTATCAATGCAGATTAAACATTAGTCAGAATTAAAAATAAAACTATTATTGTTATTGAGATGTTATAGTTTCGATATTCGTTTTGTTTAATTCTTATTTGTTTATAATTTCATATTTTTAGTAAATTTAAATTTACTGACGCATGTTTTATAATAAAATAGAGTTTCTTGACATATTACTGTTATAACAGATAATTTAATATAGAGTCTGAGCAACAATAATTTAGAACATTGATGTATGAAAGTGTGTATTCAATTATAACAATTGTTAAATTGTTTCAATCCCAAATAATTTAGAACAAAGATGTAAAAAGTGTGTATTTATTTATAACAATTATTAAATTGTTTCGAAAATAATTTAGAATATTTATGTATGAAGTGTGTATTTAGTTTTTAGTTATAGCAATTGTTAAATTGTTTCAATCCCAAATAAATTAGAACAATGATGTAAAAAGTGCGTATTTATTTATAACAATTATTATATTTTCTAAGATAATTTAGAAAAATTATGTATAAAGTGTGTATTTAGTTATAACAATTGTCAAATTGTTTCGAATGCAAATAATTTAGAATGTATGAAGTGTGTATTTAGTTATAACAATTGTTAAATTGTTTCGATCTCAAATGATTTAGAACAATGATGTATGAAATGTGTTTTCAGTTATAACAATTGTTAAATTGTTTCGATCATTAATAATTAATAATTTTCGATAATAAATAATCATAATTAATTAATCATAAATAAACAATAAAAATTGCTTTAAAATATTTATTATGTTACTTTAAACGCATCTGTTTTGAATTGCTGAATACTACTTCTTTTCGGGAAGTTCGAAATGTATATTTAAGAAATAAGTCGCGTAAATGAAAAAAAACTAAATTTTTCTACTGATGTCATGAGATTATTAAAATAAAATGTAAATTATTAAAATTATATAACCTACATAACATGTAATACTACTACGTAACATGAAATTAACAGCCAAAAAATAAACATCATTGTTTAACGATTTGAATTACAATAAATTATAATAAATAATTATAAATTACCATTTTTTGTTTTTTTAATTTACGTTTATTTTTATTAGCTAGCTAAAGAAATAATATTAATTTATAATTTTAACTTCATTTATTTTCATCCATGTTCTACCATTTCATTAACTTTCGTATGCCAGATACATTATGAAAATGACTTTTCCCAAGATTGTTCCATGATTTAGTGGTATACTAATCAATAGAATCTATTCACTTGCTGGAACGATTCGCTATAACCGTAACACTTTCTCGCGTTGAGGTTACTCCTTCCGTATTCCCAAAAGAAAAGCATAAGACTAATTCCGAAAATTACTTTCATTATATATTCCGGTGAGATAAATAAATTGTTAGGGGTATCGAGAAGATTAGTTTTTAGGCTTGGATGATGCAAAATATTATTTTGTAGGGATCTTTTAGTTGTTATCTAACTATTAAAACCCTTTGCTTTGATATTCTTTTTTAAAAAATGTTGCTTTATAGGGATAATCAAATAATTAAAAACATCAAGAAGAATACTTACCCAGAACAGAGAAACAATAAATAAAGTTTTTGAAAACACATTTGATAAATAATTGCCATTAAGGATTTAAAAATCAAACCAAAATGGAATCGTCTGCCTTCTCTAACATTTATCTAATATTCCAAAAACAATATTAACGTATTAGAAGAATTAAATTTTTTGCATTTAATTAAAAACTATAACAATTAGGAGTTCATTTTTATTCTCGAAATTTGATAAATTTTTATCTGATACATAAAATTAAAAAAAAAAAAATTTTTACTTATTTTTAAATAAAAACTGTAATTTTCCATACCAAATTAGCAATTAATTAAAATAAAAACCTTTCGAAATTTCATTAGCTCAAAAATCGTTTGTTTCCATTTTTTAATTGATTAATGTTTTTGAAATATTTGTTAAATGTTAGAAAAGGCAGACGATTTAATTTGTTTCAATTTTGCAATCATTAATAGCAATTATTCACAAATGTATTATCTACCAACGTTATTTATTGTTTTTCTCGGTTCTGGGTAAGTATTCTTTCTTGATGATTTTAATTATTTGATTATCCATATAAACAAATATTTTTAAAAAAAATATCAAATCAAAGAATTTTTAGAGTTATGATAACGTTATAAGATCTCCATACGTAAAATAGGGGATTATAAAACCAAGCTAAATGAATAGTTAATTATATAATAAATAATTATAAAACAATTTTATTAGCCAATTATTTGCTTATCAAATAATGAGATAAGAAAATAATTTTTTTCGCTCTCCCAACTTGATAATATAATTACCTGTTTCTATATTTATGCTTTATAAAAAAGTTTTTTTTTTTTTTTTCATTTATATTTTTTTAAACTTCTTTATTTTAATTTGATAAAAAGGAATTATTCTACTGTCGTGACAAATCTAATTTGAATCTTCTGAAACGATTTTACGTGACCATTTTACCGCATTACACAATTGTATCTTTTCTCTGTTTTACTGCATTAAATGTCCTTGCTCAGTTTATTATCTATTCTATTTTCAGACAAAACAAATTTTTGCATTACGCTATTTCTCCCAATGAATAATTAAAGTATATAGTATAAAAGATAAGCAATGAGATTAAATGTTATAGACTAGATCAGCATTTCCCAAATTAATATTTCCTTTGTAATAGAAATATATGTTCGTATATATTTCACTATCAGTGATAAATAACGTAAATAATATGTAAGAATTAAACGACAAAATACACATTTATTACAGAACAATTTTAACTACACAAAACAGAATTTTTTTGATTATAATAAATAATATTAAAAATAAAACAAATGACAGTGAATAACCAGTAACGTTTATTTATGTGTTAGGTTCTTTGATTTATAAATTTAAATATATTTTGTTGAAAATCTAATATGAAAATCCTGGTTCACACAAATGTGTTTGTATAGAAGGAAGTAAAACTGATAAGTTGGGATAAATTTCTTTGAACTTTTTTTGTACGCCAGGGCTAATAATCAAATCAATTAGTTTTTACACAGTCCAGTCACATTAATGTGACCACCTGTCAAAAGCCAGAATAACCACCTTTGGCAGAGCGGACCGCTGCGAGACGTGCAGGAAGAGAGTCAATTGGGTTTCTGAAGGTGTTCACTGGGATTGTTGAGCCATGCCGACTCCAGTGAACCATATTCATATAATTATCCAGTGAAAGTAGGTGGTGGTCACATTAATGTGACTGGACTGAGTAATATAATAGCTTGCAATAAAATCCAATTATTTAGTTATAATCCTAAAATGGATTTCGAACCCATGTGATATTGGCGATTGAAATGAGAACTTGTTACTCAATGCTAGTGCACTGTATTTCAGAAACTGTATTGTATCAATTGAAATTGAAATTGAAAAAAATATTTAAATTACACAAATATACATATATATGCATTGTAGAAAATTACATATCGCGAATATATTCTCCATGTTTCAATATATGTACATACTAATATTCATGGATATCGTTTGAACGGTAAATAAGATAAAATGCTGCAGCACCATCTGATGGCAAGTAACAATAAAGAGGATAGCGCGAATATATTTTCCACGATTGTTGAACGGTATAGAAGTTGATATACTGCAGTACCATCTCATGGCGATTTACAATAAAGGTGATAGCATAAAAACATTCTCCATGTTTTGTCTAACACACACAAAAAATTTCATCAAAAATTTCCAGGGACCCACTCAAACGCAGACAAAAATTTCATGAAATTCCGTCCAGCCGTTTAGAAGAAGTTCAATGACAAACACATGTACAGAAGAATTATATATATGTATGTATAATGTTTATAAAAAATAAATTTATATTTAAAAATTCATCTTCAAACAGTTTTATCAATAGCCAAATGAAGCAAAATATTACTGATTTTGGTTACCTTTAGACTCTATGTAATACTTCTTTTTGTGTGTGTTCCTTTTCCGTTATTTATTTCTCTACTTTTCTTTTCATCTGCAATAGTTATTCACGTTTATTTGTCATTTTTAATCATATTCATATTATGTTTATCATATTTTATACTTTCAACTAGGACAAATTTGAAAAAAAAAATGATTTATTATGTGCATTTTAAAAATTAAACACTTAGGATTGGAAAAAAAAAAAAAAAGAATATCTTAAAACAAAAGAAATTAAAATAGATACATGTAATAGCTCTTCTGAAACTAGATATTTTCACTGTATACTTTCTTAATTTTTAACACTATTTTTTTTCTATATCTTCTTTTTCTTAAAATTTATTATAATTCTTTATAAATTTTTCATTCCTTTATAATTTATTACTATTTCTTTATAATTAATTTGATCATTAATTTTTATTACGATTATTTATTTATTTCAGCAACGAATTCAGAAAACTGATTAAAAAAAAATTTACCTTAATGTTTCTGTCTCCATTTTCTTTATTTGTCACAAGTAATTATGCTCCAAGATTATTCAGCTACAACAAGACTATAGTATTATGAAGATTATTTTATATGATTTTTACCCATAAATTATATGGGTATTGTTCTCCCTTTATTTAACCACTTTTAATTATTCTTATCATTTAATATTTATAAAATTTCTTTCACGACCTTTTATACATAATAATTTGAATTTCCTTTAAGAACTTTTGCATACATATTTATTTAAATTTCTTTCACGAGATAATAATAATTAAAAAAAGTAAAATTGTTCTAAAAGAATCGTCTGGTGAAAGTAAAGACAATTTTATTTCAAAGTGAAAATGAGATTTTTGAAGAAAATAAAATCGTTTTGAATTTATTTTTTTATTTTTTAAGATTGCTGTTATGCGTTTTGTAATTACATTAAATTTAATTTCATTATATATATATATATATATATATATATATTATATATATGTATATATATAGTTATTACTTTAACAAATTTAACTAAAAAAAAAATTTGCAAGAAATTCAGAGGAAATGTTTCTTTAGTATAATTACATCAATTAGCTTGTGACTATATAAATTTCTTCTTTTTTATTTCATTATAAAGATGCATAAGACTTTGAAGGTATTAAATACATTGCAAGTATATCATAAGATCTTTTCTTACTTATTAGTACATTATTGTAGTTTTTCATATTAATTAAATCAATCTGAATTAGATTTCATTTGAAAAGATCATTAAAAAAATGCAGAACGAAATATTTCATCTGAATAACAATTAGTTTAAAAAAAAAGCAATCACTAAAAATACCCATTTAAAACACCTGAATTTCATCATTATTTTTTTTGGTGGGACTTATTCTTTTGTATAATTAAATCAACTAGCTCGAGACTAGACAAATTTCCTCTTTTTATTTCATTATAAATATGTATAAGACTTTGGAGGTATTAAATACATTGTAAGTATATCACAAGATCTTTTCAGCAATATTTTCAAAAATTACTTACTCCATACTAATTTTCCAATTCTAAAATGCATACAAATTATCTCTTTAGATCAATTTGTGCGCATGTGGTCTGCCCTTTATTCATAACTCAAATTCTCTGTTTTCTATATTGTCTTATCAACGTACATAAATTAAAACTAATAAGGGTAGTTAGAAATGTGGTTATTGTAATGTATTTTGAATGAAGCGTACATTATTTGAAGCAAATGTCTTAATTTAGCATTTAATTCAGGGAATCAAGTGAACCAGTTTTCAAAGTAGGAATAAATAAATGACTTGAATGTATTTTATTAACGGTTATCAGATGAAATTATTACGAAACATCGGTTTGCGTTATGTAATGCATTATAAATAATAATTATTCAGAAAGATCACACTATTTCTTATTTTTAAAATTCTTTTCAAAACTATATAACTTACTGTCTTTTAACAAAGGAGATTCTGTACGTTACGTGTTCGATTTCGCCGATTTTATGCATTTTACCTGAATATCATAAAATTCCCATTCTTTTTCAGTGAATGTTGTTAGAAAAATGAATCAAATCGTAAAATGTGGGAATTTCTCAACACTTTGTGGCCTCCAGCTCGAATAGCTCTAATTCTTAACTTCAGTTGAATGAACCTCATATAATTCCCATTGTGAATGCATGTCAAAACTCTTATCAGCCATAATCGCCAATATACCAATACCTCCATCACTAGCCATCAATATATGCTTAATATGATGCGGTAATTGGCCAAATAGCCAAATAGGGTAGGGTCCTTTTGGGATTTGGCTACTTTTTTGTTTCGCCAAATGTAGTAGCCCAGTTTCTTGTACTATTTTTTATTCATTTCACTTACAATCGCAACCAGTTACTTGGCCCAAGTATGTTCAACTCGTGGCCCCACAGTTAATATATTTGTTGTTGCCCAGCCAACGAAACAGTATGAAACAAAATTTTTAGTAAAACTCTGCAGCCAAATTTACATAAAAGTTTCTAATTATACATAATTAAAAATTCGAAATAATGGTCGAAATTACCACTTTTTTAAATCGAATAATTATGAATGGGTTATATTAAATGGTCAGCTGATAAGATACCAATCGGTCTCACTATTTAAATGCTTTAATTAATTGCCTCGTTGCTTTTTAGTTAAATATTTTTTTAATTTTTGCCATGTTTTTGATTACTTCAATTAATTGCCTCCTTTTTTTAGTTTTGGTTATTGTTTTTAATTTTGCATGTTTTTCTCCCTTTTTGTCATTTTTCTCTTTTACTAACATGGACATAATCATTGCTCACTGCCTCTTTTTACAAATGTGTTTTTATTTGCCATGTGTTTTATCTAGCCAGATTAGGAGTTCAGGCCATAACCGGCCAAGTGCTTCGTAAAAATAGACTGACTGAGACTGGCTTAATGGAAGCTTGGCTCACAAGATGGAAAATCAAAATTAATGTTGACAAAACCGAGGCTGTACTTTTCCACGAGGTGAAAGATTCTTCCTCTAACATCTACCTTTTAATCGGCGAATTAACTGGTCTACTAATGCTAAATATCTGGAGTTTTTCTTGACAATAAATTAACTTATACTGCTAATCACATTAATCATATTAAAAAAAAATTTAACACTTTTATTCTTCATATTTCATCCTTTTACATTAATAAAATTCTCCATCTCAATTGATAATAAATTACTAATCTACATGAACTATATGCATCCCATCATAACTTATGCGAGTCCGGTTTGGGGCTCTGCTGCAAGGTACCACATTAATCATATTAAAATTCTAGAAAATAAACTTTTTTATAGAACAAATTCTCCTTTGGTACTTTAGAAATGATGACATTCGTCATAGTCTTGCGCCCACCTTCTATTCAAAATTTTATGCTCAAACTTGCGGAAAAATTTTAATATGCAAATCTTGACCACATCCCGAACAAGGAAAACGTCTTCGATACGATTTCTCTTTCCCCGGAGAATGCTAAACGAGGGCGGTCTTCATCTTACCCTAGACCAGGGGTCGGCAACCTGCTAAATGCGGCTCTTTGGATGTGAAGGCTGTGTTCCATACGCAAATATTATTTATTTTTATCAAAAAAAAAATAATTAAAAATCTTGAAACGATTAACTTAGGCACCGATTCTATCTCTCAGCCACTTGTAACGAGGATCAGGGATTTTGTGGCTCTTTCTTTGAAAATTCGTAATTGCCATTTTTTGGCTCTTCCGACTAAGGTTGCCGACCCCTGCCCTAGACGAACTGGCTCAGTTCAAGAGCACCCTGACCTGTTCACTTTAACATCATTTCTAGCAGCTGCAACTCCATCCTGTGGTGTAATCTTAATTTATTTTTGCTTTTTTATTTTTACTTTATTTTAAAAGCTCTCTTTTTATATAATTATATTATTAAAAATATATATATTTACATATATTTTTTGCTCTTTTAAACTTACTTTGAACTGGGACAGACATTGGTCATTTGCTGCTTTTGACTTTTATTCCCTGAACTTTACCCACCATGCTTCCTACTTTGTAGATGGGAGTTATACCCCTGCGGGGCAAGGAATTCCGAAAATTAGAAACTGACTGAAGTTTTTTTAATGGATAAACGACTTGAAAAAATAGATTGACAGACAAGTACTGCGATTGTTTTTATAAATATGTGCAGCCTTAACAAATTCAATCAAATTTTAAAGTTTAGGTTAATAAAAATTGCGGTAAAATTTTTACAAAAATAATAACATATATTTATTTAAATAATGTAAATTAGAAAAAAAAAAACTTTTTCACACTTTACACAAACTCTTCTAAGATTTCTGTATTTGTATGTGTTAATTTTATTTTTGTGCGATGATAATAATAAAAAGTTATCTTTTTTTGGGCCTTGGTGATAAAGGAATTTGACATGGCTGCTGTAGAGTATACTATTTTATAAATAAAACAAAAGAAAGATAACTGCGAAAAATAGGAAAATTATTAAAAGATTATTCTTAAATTTCTAGTTTGGACTGAATGTTTGTGTTCACCATTTTCCAGCAAAAAGTTTTGAAACATTTAGAACTTTTAAAATAATTATTAGTTGCATAACGATAATTAATACAGAATAATTAGAAAACATACAACTACAAACACTATAGAAAACCAGATACATTCTTAGTAGGACTTTGTCTAGATGCGTGAATTTTTCTTATGTTGCTAATGTTATAATGTTGAGATATGAATTATTTAATGATAATGAATTGTTTTAATGTTTAATCTCGACAATAAATCATTGATACATATTACTCAAGTTCCCATTTTTACAGCTGTGCGTGCTTTGAAATTACCCATTATATCCCAAATTATTAATTTTTTTTATAAATAACTGTGAAATGATATACAAACTAAATGTTATTTTGCACAATTCAGAACTAATTACGAAAATTACTTCTTTGTGTATTCATTTGAACTAATTATACTGGAATTGTTTTTATGTATGAGTATAAATGTTTTTAAAGAAATTGAAGAATTTAAATTTTTTTTTAAATTTTATTAGAATTATTTATTATTGTTATCTTATGATGTTTTCACAAAAACGTTTTCAGTTTTAATCTTCACATTTGAAAAGTTAGCTAACAAATATGTTTCCATTTTTAAAGATGTAAACAATCTGAGAACACAATTTTAAAACTAAATTCATACACAAGGAAATGTGAAGAAAATATTTTTTTCTTCATATTCTTAGCCATACACACAAGTCTATGAATCATTTGTGACATTCACCAGAACAGTAAGTAGTCTGCAAATGTGAAATCTGAAGCTGCTACGGCTTAGCAAGAGTAGAAATGTATGATGGTGAATGATCATGAAGCAGCTTGCACTTTTCCTTTTCTTTATCTTCTACAGCCTAATTTTCTTCGGAAATCTGTCTATAATTTATTCCGAGGGTATGGAGTTCAGTTCTGTCCCAACAGTAACGAATTACTTTTGAATTATTCTTCCTACTAAAAAATGTCACCAATTTATTCTTTATTCATATTTTTTTAAAACTCGAAATTTTTGGTGGTTGTACCGAAATTACTGCGCAAGTAGAGGATTGCCTTTTTTTTTCGGATCATAAGCATAACACCAAATGTTATCTGCATCATAATTTGTTCGAGAGACAAACGTTGTTGTTGTTCTTTGCATACTCAACTTCCAGAATCTAGGGCAGCAGATATTTGATTAGATAAAGCCAAACGAATAATTGCAAATGAATTTGCTCGCCTAATCAGACGATATATATATTTTTGTATTTCTAGAAGTCAACTGATTTCAAGCAAGGTTACCCTGTCGAGGAATACACAGTGCAAACCGCGGATGGCTATTTGCTGGGAGTGCAGCGCATACCACACGGGAGGAACGGACCGTAATTTCCATGGCAAACAAGAGGTTGTCTTCCCTGCAACACGGCCTGCTGTCCGCCACCGCCTCTGATTGGGTCATTATATGCCCAATGAGAGCTTAGGTAAATTATACATTTTAATGCTAATCATTTCTGCAAACATGTTTTGATATTTTTATAAGTAATCAATTTATGAATAATTTTGTAACCACTACTTGTTGTAACAGTGGTTAAATAATAGGCTTATCTGTTAACAGCTTACAAAATACCATTTCGATCGGTGTGTTAAAGTTATTTTTACATGGTGAGAGATGCCTATAAAGGCAATTTGGTATACTTCACATTAAAGCATCAGAAAAACCAACTGAACGTCTTATAACAGCAATACGTAGC